>OW121750.1:41085066-41290102 GCA_933228765.1 Miltochrista miniata | reverse complement strand
TTTGGACGGGGGCACCTGAATATCAGTTTTGAACGGTCGACTCGGTGCAAAAGCAAGCCATGAGAGTTGTCAAGGATCCCATGCTTCTAGGTGGTGTGGAACCTCTTCGCGACGGGAGAGACAGACTATGTGCGTGGTCTACCGCCTGTACAATGGTTTGTGCTCTGAAGAATTGTTTAATATGATGCCCACGGCTACTTTCTATCATCGCACCGCTCGCCATAGACATAGTGTTCGTCCTCACACTTTGCTTGTCACCTTAGTGCTATAAAAAGGGGGCGGGGAAAGGCAACAGGGGGAGGGGGGGCTTCCATAGAACTTTTTTATTTTGCCGTTTTTGGTACGGAATCCTATGTGCGCAAATCCGACTCGCACTTGGCTGGTTTTTTCTATACTGGGTGTAACAAAATTACCTACCTCTCTTGTAATAAAAAAGAGGGGTAAATTTTTTGGATGAGTTATGGGGTGGTGCTGTGGGGAAATAGCTCAGACGCACCTACACTGTTCACCCTTCAAAAACGGCTAATTAGAATCCTAGTCAACATAGATGATATCGAAAGTTGTAGGCCCCATTTCCAAGAGTACAAAATCTTACCACTGCCCTGTATTTACATATAGGAAATATGCAAATTCGTACATAGAAACCCAAAATTCTATACAAAGCGAAAAGACAAGCAACAAAAGTATTTACTGCGCCATAAGGATAGATTGAATTTACCAGCCTCTAAATTAGAAATCCACTCAACAAGCACATATGTGATGTCTAAAAAGATTTTTAACAAACTCCCTGTAGAAGTGAAAAATGAACCAAAATACTATACATTTGTCAATAAATTAAAACAATTCCTGACACAAAAATGCTATTATGACATAAATGAATATTTTAACGATAAATCTTGACATGGCTTAGTGAAATATTCAATGAAAATAAATAGTTAATGATACAAAAATGTAAAGTAATTCAATTTAATGACATAGATATAATAATTAATGACACACAAGATATTTAATGACACGGACATAATTTTAAGTGACATGTATACAATATTAAATTAAGATAGTCTAGATATTATTTAGCAAATAGGTATAAAGGAACATTGAAAGAAATGAATGCGACACATAGTATGTACTGACATAAGAACAATATAATGATATTCATATCTAATGAGATGCATGTAACGTTTAGTGAAATTAACAAAATATTTAATGACATGTATATATTTACAAACATTTAACATACTTAATAAGGATTCACGACACTACCTAACCTTTACCGTTAGTGAATTAATATTACACAATTTATAAATTCGATTTAAAATAAAAAATAAAAAAGGAAAGTATTATTTAGACAAAAAAAAAAGTTAGGAATCACCTTAGACCTAAGAGAGAAAAGTACCTTTGCAAGTTCGAGTTTAAGAGGAAAAAAAAGTGCACACTCTCCCTCTCTTTCATATTTATTTTGCTGTGCCCGACAGGGTCCACGATGATCTAATAATTTGTACCTACCACCTAAGTTGTCAACATTGTGGAACGCAATAAAGCATTGAGAATTGATTTTTTAATTTTTTTTTAAATTTTTTGTCGCACATTAAGAATTTATTTTTTACCCCGGCAATTCGAGGTAACATGGTCGCCGTGGCAAAACAAACACAGAGCACCCGTCTGGCTGTCGTTGTCGCTTTCTACTGCCGCTCAGTAGCGATAGAAAGGGTGAAAATGACAATTTATAGGACCTTTAAAACGGCTTTACGGTTAAAGTATTCATGTGATTTTTTTTTCTTCATTTTTGTAATGTTTCTTGACTGATGCCATGTCCCGTGACGAAATTTGGAGAGGTAATTTTGTTACACCCAGTATAATGAAATTATGGTTTATTTAAATTATTAACCTGCTAACTGGAGTATAAAACCTTATGTCCCGTTTTGAGATCAAAAATAAATGGTCAGTTTATACATAGGCCAAACCAAGCGGACCATCGCGGCAAGGGTCAAAGAACATATTGCAGCTGTAAAAAATCGTCAGTTGAACAAATCGGCAATAGCAGAACACCTTGATTCGGGCATTAATCACTGGATCGAACTTCACCAACCGAAAGTCCTCTCCACTGATCGCCATTATTATCCACGTATGGTGCGTGAAGCCATTGAAATCAGAAAACACAAAAATTTTAATAGGGATGATGGATACTAGCTCTCCGGGATGTGGAATTCAGTGATTAATAAACTTGAACGTAAAACTGTGCCAATTAAAACTGACGTAGTGAGTGTAGTGTGTCGCCGGCCTTATCCTTCGTTGTAATAACAACGCGCAACGGAGGGTAGTTCGACAAGAAATAACTTCGTGGTTTTTGTCGATCCTCGCCTCAGTCCAACCGCGACCACGGGCGCTGCAACGTGCTCGAAACGTCGGTGAATGTAAGTAAATAGTATTTCGCGTGAAGTCCCGAATTCTATAAGTATGAGGGAATGGAAGTATTTGGAACTAAGAACCACCAATGCATTTTTTTATATTTTTCACCAAATTGACGTCGCCACCAGCCTGATGGTAAGCCGTGGCGCATCTAGCGATTGGGGGCCAGTCTCACAGTACTTAAGACTTTCGACAGTGGCCCTCAAGTTGGCGGCCCTGTGATGTGCTTCTTCACGCTCCTCTTGAAGAACCCGGGATTGTAAGATGAGGGAAACACGTGTGCGGGTAGGTCGTTCCATGTTTTTATAGTTCGACAGTAACGATCTTTTGAAACTGGCCAAAATTCTCTCCACTGTGTATGAATTGAATCATGAATCATAGTTTTTCTACTAACATCATCTTTATCTAAACCCAATTGCAACGTGGCGCAATCTTAAGATACGTCCACATTTGTATATATATCAACGAACCGTACAGCGTGTCATCTTGTTGAAAATATAACTCGTAGCTACAGTTTTCAAAATGTACGTATAAAATAAATAAAATAAAATAAAATAAAATAAATAAATAAAATAAAATTTATTCCCTTTGAAATTTTTAAAAAAATTATTTAGGTTTGTCAAAATTTTTGTGACTCTACCGGGGGTTCGGAAATTTTTTTTTTTTTTTTTTGTTGACGCGGGGAACGCATTTACGCGCCTTCATCCCAGCTGCGGGGGCAGCTGGGATGGTGTGTGGGACTCCCGGCCCGGTCCGTAATGGACCGTCCTACCCACTAAACCCCGCGGTGTTCCTCCTCACCCTTTAGCCGGGCCGAGGGATATCAAAAGATTATTCACGTCGACCCGGCTAGGGGCGCCCCGTTTATTCGGGGCTCTCCTCGGGGGAGCCAGATGGGCGGCTCCCCAAAGCTCCCTAAGGAGCTGAAGTCCACGCCTGCACCGCTCTCGAGCGCCCCTCTGTAATAGAGGAGACAGAGAGCGGCTGGCGCAGGCGTGCGCTAATGGGCACCCCTGGAACACGGAAAAGGTGCCCACCGCCATGTGACCGTTGGTGGGCGGGGTCCCCCGACCTTACGCCCACGGTCAAGAAATAATCGGGGGCGCGCAGTAACTCCTCACCGCGGCGCCCCCGAACTGCACGGCAGAGCGGGAGCATTATCGGTTACTCCCGCTCCCCCGCACAGTGCACCTCCCGCTTTGCCGCCATCACCTCGTCAACTGGCGAGGTGACAGCGGCCCAGCACTGTTGCCGCCGGTCGCGCCGTTATTCACGGCCGGCAGCCCGAACTGCATGGCAGGGCGGGAGCATCTACCCAAACTCCCGCCCCCCACGCAGTGCCTCTCCCACTTTGCCGCCATCGTCTCGCCAGCAAAGGAGGCGAAGCGACGGCGACCCATCATTGCTGCTGCCGGCCGTGAATAACGGCACGGCCGGCAGCAACACACACCACCGAGCAACCCACAGGTGGGTTACTCCCGCCTCGGCCGGAATTAGCCAGAGTAGCACAACTCCCCCACAGAGGAAGGGGAGTGGTCGCTACTCCGTTGCCCAGGATGCACCACGAGGAGGATCCGACCCATTGGGGTCCTTAAGATGTTAGTAGGACCCCGCATCCCGGGGGTTCGGAAATACTACAGACTGAGAAGAACACCCCAAGAAACTCAGTCTGGTCCCTTCTCTTCTAGTATCTTAGTATCTAATACAGTTTTTTTTTTATGTAGAAAGGAGCAATTCGTGTCACTGCCAGGCAGCCTTGTCTTCTAGAAAGTCTTTAATGCTATAATAAGCTTTCTGGCACAATTTAAGTTTTATTAGTTTTTTAAATTTATTAACTGACAAACCTGTTATGGCTGTCGGCAATGTATTGTACATTCGAATACAATTGCCCGCAAAAGAATTGCTTATTTTATTAAGCCTAAATCTAGGTACAGCCAATTTATTCTTATTTCTTAAGTTTAGATTATGGATATCAGTATTTTTAATAAATTTACTGTTATTTTTATGAGTATATAATAAGTTTTCATATATGTACTGTGAATACACCGTAAGTATGGTGATATCCTTAAACTTTTCTCTTAATGACTCCCGAATCCCCATACCATAGATAGCCCGGACAGCCCTTTTCTGCAACACAAAGATACATTCGATGTCGGCAGCGTTACCCCATAATAGTATGCCATAGGTCATGACACTGTGGAAATAGCTAAAGTAGACAAGACGCGCTGTTCTAATGTCTGTCAGTTGTCGGATCTTTTTAACGGCATAGGCTGCAGAGCTCAGTCTGCCCGAGACTTTCTCGATATGAGGCCCCCACTGCAAGTTGGAGTCTAACTTTATGCCCAGAAAGACAGTTTCATCGACCAATTCTACTTGATCATCCCTAATCTCAATACTGGTGTTAACGAGCCTAACATTTGGCAAGGTGAATCTAATACAATTTGTTTTAGTTTCATTTAACAATAAATTATTTGCGTTAAACCAGTGGACTACCCTAGAGAGGGCATTGTTTACTTCGTCAAGATCGCGTTGTCCACGTTCAACTTTAAATATTAAAGATGTGTCATCAGCAAACAAAACTACCTCGTGATCGTCTCTTATAAGGTGAGGGAGATCATTTATGTACATTAAAAATAGAAAAGGTCCCAGAATTGAACCCTGAGGCACCCCCATTGTTACAGCAGAACCATGTGACTGTTTACCATTTATAACTACTTTCTGTACTCTATCTCTAAGGTAAGAACTAATTAAATCCAAGGCCGTCCCCTGGATCCCATAATGATCAAGTTTTTGAATTAAAGTCTGATGCTGGACGCAATCGAAGGCCTTAGATAGGTCGCAGAATACACCATAAGCATCATACGACTCCTCCCAGGCCTCATATATATACTCTAATAATTTGATTCCAGCATCCGTGGTAGACCGACCGCGCGTGAAACCGAATTGTTTAGTATGGAATAGTTTATTTGTATTAAAATGATTTTGCATTTGATTAAGCATTACCTTTTCAAAGATTTTACTAAACGTGGGTAGTACAGAAATAGGACGAAAATTGGACGGATCCGAGGTGCTACCCGATTTAAACAGAGGAGTTATTTTACTAAACTTCATTAAGTCAGGAAACACACCACTATCAACACAATTATTAAATATTATTGATAATTCAGGAGCAACCATTTCAATTAACGAATTAACTAAATGTACAGAAATTCCCCAGAGGTCAGCCGTTTTCTTAATATTTAAAGATTTAAAAGTTTTTATGATAGTGTGTAAACTAATTTTACTGAATTTGAATATTTCATTACAGCAAGGAACATTTGCTTTTGACAAGGATTCTGCTATTGGGGTAGAAGAACCTAGGGCTCTGGTCAAATCTACTGGAATACGAGAAAAAAAATGTTCAAATTCGTTAGTGACTTCGGCATCTGTTGTAATTATGTTACCATTTACTTTAAGTTTAAAATTATTATCATTTGATTTTGCTTGGCCTCTTTCTGCGTTAATTATTTTCCAAGTAGATTTAACTTTGTCTACACTATTGATAATTTTATTACTTATATACTTTCTTTTGGCCGCTAAGCAGTCTGCTTTAAACTTTTTTGAATAAGTTTTAACATAATTTAGAAATTCATCTGTTCTATTAAATGTCCCGCAAGTTGGTATTGCGCTGGAACCTTGTCAAAATGACAGGTAAGTGATGTCATATTGACGTCACGCGAGCGCGGGTTGGCCTCGCGAAGCGGCGTACGGTATTTTTTTTAGTACTGACGGCTCGACGGACATACGTCACCAAGATGGCCGCCAAGCGCAATATCAACGCGCGGGGCTTATATGTACAAAATGTATGTATGTAATGTAGGTAATTGTGAAATGTACCGTACGAATGTTACAAATGTGTACGAATGTTACAGATGTAGTATTCGGTTCCATTACTTCCCTCAGCCCCGGATCTAGAGATTTTTTTAGGCGGGGCAAAATATGAAAATGCCGCCCCCATTAATCCCCCCCCCCCCCCATTTTTAAGGTTCCTTAATTCAAAGTTGAGAGTAGTTTTAGCGAAGGTACAAATCTGCGTCTTGCACAGTAGTAGACACCTTTAGATACTTATGGAAATCCGTCATGGATGCTATGCTGAACTCTTACCGACTGAAAGCACTCAAATCCTACCACTGCCTACGGTCTGGAGCCCCGGGTAAGCCTTCGGAAAGATGTCCCAGGATTTCCAACAGAGTTCGGCTACCATTGCGTCATCCTTACCTAGTGGTTTGGGTCCTCTCCCGCATCTTTGGGGGTTGTTCAGGTGTTGTCCCGTTTCTTGGGACGTGTGGCGTGCGTGAAACGTTCACGTCACACTGTCTTCTTGGGCCTGCTTCTGTTAAAAAGGTGAGCAGGCCCCCGCCGTCCTCAAGCCCCCGGTCATGGAGACCAAGAGTCTTGGGCGAAGACAAGTCTGCAGCGGGGGCGCCGCAGCTATCTCCAGTTTCCTTCTTCTTTCCCGATACCCCACGCCACGCCACTCACGAGCATGAACTGTCCGCAGAAAGTCGAGGTGACATCCCACTTAGGTACTCCCACTAGAGATCATGGACACCATGATCTCCAGCGAGAGAATGTCCACGACCAGACCTGCGAATAGGACCTGGCGCTGTTACGCTCACACTGTGCACTCCTCCACTGTGTGCACCGCTTTGTCCTGACTGCGTTCCTCGCAGTGCTGTCACTCAGCTGTGGTTTCCCGGTATATTCGTCACACTGGAGCTCGTGCCCAGTAATCATCTGCGACAACCGGTAGAAGAGGTTGCCGTTGCTCCTCTCCTTCTGAAGAGAGGGTAAAGAATCCCCCTTATCTTCTCTACCCTTTCTTTCAGCTGTAAACGTACATTCCTGTTTCCTGGCATTTTACTCTATAAGGTTTTCTAAATTAAATTGGGAAATGCGATCAGGCCCGGTCTAGATCCGCCACGAGATGCCGCCTCTTATCTTCTACGTCGGACCGCCCCCCTCTGAACGGTCAGAAGATGTCTAGATAGTCCTTCAGTAGTATTATCGTATTGTGAAGAGAGGGTAGAGGACGGAAAGGAGATCTTTCAGCTGTAAACGCACACGTCTTTATTTCCTGACATTTAAATCTACCAGTTTTTCTAAATCCCATTGGTAAATGCCGTCAGAGACCTGGTCGAGATACGCTACGAGCTGCCGCCTCTTTTTCTCTAGGTCGGGCCGCCCCTCCATTGGACGGCCAGATTAACTTTCCTGTAGAGTATTGTCGTCTGCATAACAACCAGTGCACCCAAGGGATAATATTCCGAAGAAATAGTGTTGGACTACACAGATCCCTGTGGTACTCTACAGTTTAAACTGTAGAAAGCAGGGAACCTGACCAGCACAGAGGACTAGTAGATATACGTCGCCCGTGCAGGAAACTGGACATTCAGCGGCACAATTGAGTTAACTTATAATATTTACAAGAGATATATTAAGAACAACACAACTAATAAACTATTACTGTGGTCGCCGCCCCTGCGTTGGCCGCCTCCACAACATGCTGCAAGCTGCAAGTTTGTAAAGAAGTGATGCATGCACGGAAATGTTTGCTTCCTTTCAAACATGTGGGCCGCGTGGAATGTTATTCCCGGTCACTTAGGGGTATGAAAAATAGATGTTGGCCGATTCTCAGACCTACTCAATATGCTCACAAAATTTCATAAGAATCGGTCAAGCCGTTTCCGAGGAGTACGGGAACGAACATTGTGACACGAGAATTTTATATATAAGATTTTGGAATAATTTGCGCGTAATTATTTCTTGTGAAAAGAGAGTTGAATAAGTTGGAGTGTTTATTATTAGGTGGTTATATCTACTATCATCAAGGTACTGATTGATGATTTGTGCATTTGTCTGCAAAGTTTGAATTTGTCGCCCTCTGATTTGCCGCCCACCTGATTTTGCCGCCCGGGGCACGGGCCCCGGCTTGCCCCCCCCTAGATCCGGGGCTGACTTCCCTTATTATTTTAGGACTTACTTGTAATTTAAAAGTTTATAGATAATATAGTAAAATGTTGGATCATTGGATAGGTACATTTTGCTGTTGGATTAAAAAATATTTAGGCGCATAATGGATATCTACGCGTAGTCCCCCGACAGACATAATAAACAGATAAACGCCCACATTTAACCACTTTTACACTTCAACCATATAACAACACTAGATAAAAACAAGTATGTACGATAGGACACACCTTCTTCCGCAAAACTCATAGATTTAGAATTTTTCGCTACATAACTTAGCAAAACTCAAAACTCAAATACTGCTCGTTCGCTCTAACTTTGCCGCTCGGCTCCATACTAAAGTCGAATTTTTAATTAGACGAAGTAAATTGACAGCAACTAATGTCACTTCTTCATACAATGTTGCTTATTTTCTATGACGAAGCGACATTAGCTACTGTCAATTTACTTCGTGTAATTAAAAATTCGGGTATACGCCTCTACGCCAGCGGCAAAGTTAGAGCGAACGGGTAGTAAAATTATTGGGTGCGTTTAAAACACTTACGAAAAAGCTCCTTTCCTTTGCAAATCACTTTCATTCATAGCCCTGCTATTTCATTGAGTTGAATGATCCAGTACATTTATGTCTATAAATCATATTTTTATAAAGAAAATATTCCATAATAATAAATTACAGCTTGAAATTTCTCGTGAATAACCTCGCAATCAAAATAAAAAAATTACGTATCAAATTTTCGAACAGTTGTGATGGGGGTGTATGTTGTCAATAATTGTCTTGTCAATGTCAATTCAATTGTCATGTCAGTCAACCACTGTCAACCAGTGCTGCTGATTTGTATTTGTATTTAATGATCATTTCATTTCAAATTATAATTTAAAGTTTTATCTTTACCAAAATGGTTATTTACGGTGTATACATAGTTTGTAAGTCTGGCGGACTTATATTTAATTATGATCATAATATTCCGCGCGTTGAGGCAGAGAAAACATTCGGATTTCCTCTCGACATCAAACTACATTATGAAAATAAGAAAGTAGTCGTTGCATTTGGACAAAGGGACGGAATAAATGGTTTGTACAATCTAAGTAAATATAGCATAATTGAGTAACACGACATAGGCAGCGCATTATTTAAAATTTCGCTAGAATTCTATCAAATTCAGTAACAAACCAACGAATCATTGCTTGACCGCCTCTTTGTAACTTTTCAGTGGGACATGTTTTACTGTCTGTTAATGGATCTCCAGTTAATGGTCGCACTACAGAAGATGGCAAAGACGTATTTGATTTAATAGAAGCTAAGGTAAACATCAGTTGCAAAACAATATTTCTTCTAAAAATTTATCAAGAATTTCTGTGGTTCATAAAATGATAAATTATGCAATTAGACTTTCGACGTAATGATTATGGCAATCTTTGTACTCCTGCAGATCTATGAAGAAGCTGCACTGTTAAACAACTCTTTTGCTATTCATATTTGTACACTTGGCCCTTAATTTCCTTAGCGTTGCCAGCTAGCCACTTCTTTATCTAAACTATTATTTACTTGCACCCTGTAATGTAAGTAATAGTTTAGTACAACACACACTTTATTTGCATTCTGTTACTGACCAAACTGTAGTACCTAATTCATAAATATTTTCAGGAAAACTTTCCCTTAAGTCTAAAGTTTGGCCGCCAAAGAGCAACAACCAATGAGAAGATAGTGCTAGCCAGCATGTTCTACCCGCTGTTTGCCCTCGCCAGCCAGCTCAGCCCTGTGCCCAAGTCTTCTGGCATTGAGTCCTTAACAGCTGACACCTTCAAGCTATCTTGTTTTCAAACATTAACTGGTTTGTACTTATTTACTTATATTAAAATGTGTTGTTTCTTTAACAACATGCATCAACAAAAATTTTGTATACTTACATTTCAAACATTTGCAAATCCTTTGAACCATTATAATAGTTTCCAGGATACAAAGTTTTCTATGTAGTGGTCCAAGAGTCAGGGTTTACAGCATGATTAAGTAAACCAACATCCAACCAAACAATGTGTTACATTTTTTTATACATACCTTTGATGCCTTACGGACTGTTTGGTTCCACTAAGGGGTCCAACAGGATTTTCAAAATATTCTGTAATGAATAAAAAAAAATACCTAACTTGGAGCTGTTGTTTGGCATACATATATTACGGGGATTCTTTTTTACTTGTAGGTACCTAATTACACCTATGCTCATGTTAATTCTCACTTTTAAATATTTCATTCCAGGAGTAAAATTCATGATAGTAACAGACCCTAACATGCAGGGGTCTGAGGTAGTCCTCAAGCGGATCTACGAGCTGTACTCTGACTATGCTCTCAAGAACCCCTTCTACTCCCTCGAGATGCCCATCCGGTGTGAACTGTTCGACACCTCGCTCCACACACTACTTGAACTGGTAGAAAAGTCCGGCACTACTAATTTATAGCTATGGAACTGATTTAGTTAGCATTAAAATAATTTATAAGTAAATGTTTATTATGATATTAATTAAATGTTAAATTATTTTCATTTTGTTATTTTATTTACTACTTAGACACATGTGCACCTGGATTGAGGGCCCAAAAATTAAATCTTCGCAAAACCTAGCTCCCTTACAAATGTACATACAGACATATAATCACGCCTTTATCCCTGAACGGGTAGGTAGAAGCATAGTATACACCCACTTTTCACCTTATAATTTTATGTCCCACCTTATAGGTGGTGAGCCATATTACAAATGTAGAAAAGCCAAAATGGCGGATAGCAAAAATATGCTATTACTCCATCCCAAAATCCGTTTTCCCACTCCATACTTGCGCCGCGCACTTCAGCGAATGATACTTGAGCTCAATGGTGCTACTTGCACAATTGTAGGGCGGGTATTAGGTCAAAACAAATTAAAGAATCAAATTTATCATAAAAAATTTATTGATATAATATTATTTATATTAACAATTAAAGGGGGCGCGTCTTGCAACCGGTACCACTATCGACAAGGACAACGCTCGACATTTGTACTTCTACACACAACACCCACATACATTATTGCCCGACACTTGTATCACACGCAACTCCGCGCACAGGCCGCTCGCCTTATCCGACCGTTCTGAATCTACATTCTATATCAACTCTTTCTTATGTAAGTAATTCGTTTTGTATCCTACTACTTACCCTGAAGGATATAATATCCTTGAAGAATGTGAACTCACAGTATTGTTGTAAGGTACAGCCTATCGCTCTTTGTAGATATAGCTGCTGGTCAACAACTATGCCACTTTTCCATGCAGAAATAAACCCAAATAGAACTGTTCCATAGGTCATTTACAAACTGATCAAGCGAAACCCCCAGATACTCTACATTGACATTGTTGTAATACTTAATTTGAATAACAAATTACAAGGTACATTTCAGAATTAAGTATTTTTATGACGTTTGTAAACATTTTCAAATTGGTTTACTCAATAGATGGCTAGTTTCGTGAAACGTCGTCCCCCTTGCAGGTACCTAATATACTTCTGAGATCCTTACCGGAAGAATACCTAAAAGTTATAAGAGCAGACTTCGTGAACAGGCGAATGTATCGTAGCCTCCACTGCGGGTAATGCTCAGTCATCTCTACACAAGACACCTTGTTCAAGCTCGCATTGTTGAGCAGTCGGATAAGGCAGTGTGCGAACTACAAAAGCTAATTAGTACATCTACTATAAAGTAAAATCATTCAAAAAGAAAATACAATTCATACCAACGCATTGATCATAATTTGGTTGCCTCAAAGAACGCGAGTGCAGCAGAGTTGGTGCACCCTGCGCTACACAACCCATATGGACGTCATTAGTGCTCCACACACCACGTGAATCGAATCACCCACGTCATAATACACTTTAGGGATGGGACACTCGATTATCGATAAATTAAATATCAAGAAGAAAGGTATTACTGAGATTGGTTCAACAATAACTCTTTGTTACATATAAAAATACTCTACAGGTAACCATAATAGTTTTAGGCAATCGGCTGGTGTTTAGTAGAACTTCAGTTGATATTTACAAACTTGTAAAATCATTAACGATATGCTGTTAACGTGTTTAAAAGATGAATAAAAAGTCGATTAAAAAAAGATGATTGATTTATTGAGCACCTCTATTGTACATAAACATTTCCCACGCCCTACGCGTGAGCCCTCGAGCAGGGCCTTACACAACTCTTGCAGTGCGAGAACATGCAACTCGATACACTGCTTATATCGACTACAGTCGACCTACCCTAACTATCAATCTTCACGTTCGTCGCATCTCGTTGTCAATGTTCCCCAAGTTAAATAGTGTAAAAATACAATCCCAGGCATTACAATCGCATACAAAAACAATAAGATAAAATTCACTTTCAGAATATTTTAGATCTGTACATCACTACGACGCGCGACCAATCGGATCGTTCGATTTCTTCTTCACAAATTCCTTCCTCCGATTGGTCCGTTTTGAAATTCATCAGTTGGAACTTGTCAAGTATGGCGGCTTACTCCATATGACCTCGCGAGAGATTCGAGGTAGGTATAAAAATAGAGCCGTGAGTGCGACAATCGACGGGCGACGGGCCCCGCTACAAAATATACCCTCTGCTTCTAGTGAACCCACGACCCGTGCAGTCGAATGGCACTACGTCCGTACGCCCTTTCATTTACGGATACTCCCAAAATTTTTATTTCTTTTTCTATCTCTAAAACATGTTTAATAATATTTGTACACTAAATATTGAGACAAGAAGGTATGTTAAAAATAAAGCATATATGTGTTCTCTCTCTCAGTCTATTCACAGTAAATAGAAGAAGATAGCGATATCGTAGTTGCTAGCAGACAACTGCACGACTCGTGAGCACAGCAAATCTTATCAAATAAACCAAAGAGACCTAAATAAATTATCCTAGCGTGTCCGAGAGCGCGGGGAGAGGACACCCGACCGTGACCTCGACCTCCGACCCCCAGAGGTCGCAGGCCGGCCAACACTATCTTAATTTAGTGATACATTTTTAAATCTAACTTCAAATCCGATCAATTCATGTCGCCTCAGACGCACGACTCAAAGACAATATAATCAATACAGGGAATATCTACCAAACTCAATGATCATCTCATCACTCGCATGGCAGTACAATAAATTTTGTAGTAATCTGATAAAATATATATCTATTCCCAGTAAACAGTGCGAGAGTCCTCACGGTAGGCACTCTCCCCTCGGCGCAGTCACTCGCGTACCATCGGGATTTATTGTGCTACTTCATTTTATCATTTTATGTATATTTATGTATATTTCATATCATCCGTAGTATACCTGAGAGGTGGTCTATTGCTACTTTGTAAGTTATTATGACCCTTGGTACACCTCAAAGGTGTACCATGGACACTGCTTAAATTTATTATCTAGCTAGGTATCACATGAGAATTAATAAATATACGGATTTAAAAAATAAAAGGAAAAGGACAAGATGAAGAAGGAAGTAGATAAAAGGCAGCATGAAGGTTCGTTATAGTAAATGTGGTGAACCACGGGTCAGAACAAGTGCCCGTAGCCCACCCAGGTTAACCACGGGTCAGAACAAGTGCCCGTAGTCCACCCAGGTGAACCACGGGTCAGAACAAGTGCCCATAGCCCACCCAGGTGAACCACGGGTCAGAACAAGTGCCCATAGTCCACCCAGGTGAACCACGGGTCAGAACAAGTGCCCGTAGTCCACCCAGGTGAACCACGGGTCAGAACAAGTGCCCGTAGCCCACCCAGGTTAACCACAGGTCAGAACAAGTGCCCGTAGTCCACCCAGGTGAACCACAGGACAGAACAAGTGCCCGTAGTCCACCAAGTGTTAGGTGTACTACAGATCGGGCAGTTCGAAATATATCAAAATCTGTCGACGGTCCGTTTTCCAAGCACACTACGTACGGAACTAGTTTCATATTTATATTCGTTTGTCACTGTCTATACAGCGCATTTTTTTTACTCTTTTTATATAATTTTTTTAATTCATTAAGAATTATGATATATTTTCACTTCTCCAACCCGGAGCTACAATTTAAAACTCAATAAAGTACATTTTTTTGGACATTTATTCCGTGCGTAGTATACATCAGGATTCGATCCAGCGCAGTCGACGTAGGCCGTGTCCACAAGCGAGAGAATCGCGGCGATAATGATAGCTGTGCCAAGTATATCTATACACTCTTGAAGAGAGATTGTATGGAAATACGTGGCACTATTCTCTCGCTTGTACAAATGGCCCTTAAGAAAGAAGCACCTACACAGTCGTATCGCGATGGTACGTGAACAACTACCAGAATCAGTCAACACCCCTCAAGACAACTGGCCCGCAGTGGGGGCGGGGGGGGGGGGGTCTAGGACTGGTGTGTCCGGGGCCCCCACAGTCGCAGCGAGTAATCATCGGAGGCGGAGACCAGCACGTCGTGGTGCACGGGGTTCCAAGACACGCAGTTGACGCAGCGCGTGTGACCTGATATCACAGCTATTGGCTCCTCGCCGTTTATGTGCCAGATGTATACCTGCAATGGCAGAATATTAAGTTTTAGTATCTAGAATAAACTGTGATGTGATAATGAACGTCTGCAAATGATGATCACGGATTGTGTTCTATACACGCGTGATGTAGGAAAATGTCTTTTGAAAATTATATAATTTTCAAAACACATTTCCTACAATGTCTTTTGAAATGTCTTTTGAAAATTATATAATTTTCAAAAGACATTTTCCTTCATCATCTAGCCCAAATCAAGCTAATATAAGCTTATGCTATGGCATCTAGACAACAGAGGGCCTAAAAAGGCAACATTGTATGTTTCATAATATGAAACGTAAAATGATGGGTATACTTTGTATGTTTAGTATTTCAAATTAAATTAATTCTATGTTTCATATTATGAAACATACAATGTTGCCTTTTTAGGCCCGCTGATGGACATACTTCAATATTTCTAAATACATACATATTATACAACACTCAAACTCCGAAACAAATATTTGTGAATCACACAAATATTTGGACCGACCTGGAAAACGAACCCAGGAACTCAGCGTGGCAGGTGGTTACACTACCGAATGCGCCACCGAGACATTTTAATGAAACGAGTGTTTGTTATAAATAGTATTATGAAATGTAGGGGCAGTTGCAAAATCCGGCTCGAAGGACCATGAAAGCCAAGGCGCGGACAAGCCACGTGGGTAGTGGGTACCTTGTTGTCCTCGCTGCCCGAGGCGATGAAGTCGTTCTGCGCGCCGCCGAAGCACGCGTGGATGGTGAAGTGGCCCTGGCTCAGCCCGCGGAACCGCCGCACCAGCTGTACGGACAACAACGATATAGGGACGAGGGTGGGTACCTTGTTGTCCTCGCTGCCCGAGGCGATGAAGTCGTTCTGCGCGCCGCCGAAGCACGCGTGGATGGTGAAGTGGCCCTGGCTCAGCCCGCGGAACCGCCGCACCAGCTGTACGGACAACAACGATATAGGGACGAGGGTGGGTACCTTGTTGTCCTCGCTGCCCGAGGCGATGAAGTCGTTCTGCGCGCCGCCGAAGCACGCGTGGATGGTGAAGTGGCCCTGGCTCAGCCCGCGGAACCGCCGCACCAGCTGTACGGACAACAACGATATAGGGACGAGGGTGGGTACCTTGTTGTCCTCGCTGCCCGAGGCGATGAAGTCGTTCTGCGCGCCGCCGAAGCACGCGTGGATGGTGAAGTGGCCCTGGCTCAGCCCGCGGAACCGCCGCACCAGCTGTACGGACAACAACGATATAGGGACGAGGGTGGGTACCTTGTTGTCCTCGCTGCCCGAGGCGATGAAGTCGTTCTGCGCGCCGCCGAAGCACGCGTGGATGGTGAAGTGGCCCTGGCTCAGCCCGCGGAACCGCCGCACCAGCTGTACGGACAACAACGATATAGGGACGAGGGTGGGTACCTTGTTGTCCTCGCTGCCCGAGGCGATGAAGTCGTTCTGCGCGCCGCCGAAGCACGCGTGGATGGTGAAGTGGCCCTGGCTCAGCCCGCGGAACCGCCGCACCAGCTGTACGGACAACAACGATATAGGGACGAGGGTGGGTACCTTGTTGTCCTCGCTGCCCGAGGCGATGAAGTCGTTCTGCGCGCCGCCGAAGCACGCGTGGATGGTGAAGTGGCCCTGGCTCAGCCCGCGGAACCGCCGCACCAGCTGTACGGACAACAACGATATAGGGACGAGGGTGGGTACCTTGTTGTCCTCGCTGCCCGAGGCGATGAAGTCGTTCTGCGCGCCGCCGAAGCACGCGTGGATGGTGAAGTGGCCCTGGCTCAGCCCGCGGAACCGCCGCACCAGCTGTACGGACAACAACGATATAGGGACGAGGGTGGGTACCTTGTTGTCCTCGCTGCCCGAGGCGATGAAGTCGTTCTGCGCGCCGCCGAAGCACGCGTGGATGGTGAAGTGGCCCTGGCTCAGCCCGCGGAACCGCCGCACCAGCTGTACGGACAACAACGATATAGGGACGAGGGTGGGTACCTTGTTGTCCTCGCTGCCCGAGGCGATGAAGTCGTTCTGCGCGCCGCCGAAGCACGCGTGGATGGTGAAGTGGCCCTGGCTCAGCCCGCGGAACCGCCGCACCAGCTGTACGGACAACAACGATATAGGGACGAGGGTGGGTACCTTGTTGTCCTCGCTGCCCGAGGCGATGAAGTCGTTCTGCGCGCCGCCGAAGCACGCGTGGATGGTGAAGTGGCCCTGGCTCAGCCCGCGGAACCGCCGCACCAGCTGTACGGACAACAACGATATAGGGACGAGGGTGGGTACCTTGTTGTCCTCGCTGCCCGAGGCGATGAAGTCGTTCTGCGCGCCGCCGAAGCACGCGTGGATGGTGAAGTGGCCCTGGCTCAGCCCGCGGAACCGCCGCACCAGCTGTACGGACAACAACGATATAGGGACGAGGGTGGGTACCTTGTTGTCCTCGCTGCCCGAGGCGATGAAGTCGTTCTGCGCGCCGCCGAAGCACGCGTGGATGGTGAAGTGGCCCTGGCTCAGCCCGCGGAACCGCCGCACCAGCTGTACGGACAACAACGATATAGGGACGAGGGTGGGTACCTTGTTGTCCTCGCTGCCCGAGGCGATGAAGTCGTTCTGCGCGCCGCCGAAGCACGCGTGGATGGTGAAGTGGCCCTGGCTCAGCCCGCGGAACCGCCGCACCAGCTGTACGGACAACAACGATATAGGGACGAGGGTGGGTACCTTGTTGTCCTCGCTGCCCGAGGCGATGAAGTCGTTCTGCGCGCCGCCGAAGCACGCGTGGATGGTGAAGTGGCCCTGGCTCAGCCCGCGGAACCGCCGCACCAGCTGTACGGACAACAACGATATAGGGACGAGGGTGGGTACCTTGTTGTCCTCGCTGCCCGAGGCGATGAAGTCGTTCTGCGCGCCGCCGAAGCACGCGTGGATGGTGAAGTGGCCCTGGCTCAGCCCGCGGAACCGCCGCACCAGCTGTACGGACAACAACGATATAGGGACGAGGGTGGGTACCTTGTTGTCCTCGCTGCCCGAGGCGATGAAGTCGTTCTGCGCGCCGCCGAAGCACGCGTGGATGGTGAAGTGGCCCTGGCTCAGCCCGCGGAACCGCCGCACCAGCTGTACGGACAACAACGATATAGGGACGAGGGTGGGTACCTTGTTGTCCTCGCTGCCCGAGGCGATGAAGTCGTTCTGCGCGCCGCCGAAGCACGCGTGGATGGTGAAGTGGCCCTGGCTCAGCCCGCGGAACCGCCGCACCAGCTGTACGGACAACAACGATATAGGGACGAGGGTGGGTACCTTGTTGTCCTCGCTGCCCGAGGCGATGAAGTCGTTCTGCGCGCCGCCGAAGCACGCGTGGATGGTGAAGTGGCCCTGGCTCAGCCCGCGGAACCGCCGCACCAGCTGTACGGACAACAACGATATAGGGACGAGGGTGGGTACCTTGTTGTCCTCGCTGCCCGAGGCGATGAAGTCGTTCTGCGCGCCGCCGAAGCACGCGTGGATGGTGAAGTGGCCCTGGCTCAGCCCGCGGAACCGCCGCACCAGCTGTACGGACAACAACGATATAGGGACGAGGGTGGGTACCTTGTTGTCCTCGCTGCCCGAGGCGATGAAGTCGTTCTGCGCGCCGCCGAAGCACGCGTGGATGGTGAAGTGGCCCTGGCTCAGCCCGCGGAACCGCCGCACCAGCGCGCGGGCTCCTGGACATACACCACAGATGTAGGAGCATGAGCGCTTGACGTCACTCGGACGATTGACAGTGGCCCTCAAAAATGTTGTGTTTCTATGTAGCTACAGACATTGGAGTTATTTAAAAATACAACATGGCATCAAGTGAAGATAAATATTCATAGCGTAATTTTTATCCAACTAATATTATAAATGTGAAAGTTTGTGAAGATGTTTGCATGTTTGTTACTCAATCATGCTCTAACGGCTGAACAGGACACACGTAGGCTATTTTTCAGCCCGGGAATATGTTCCCACAGGAAGCGGGTACGGGTACCGAATTTCACGCGGGCGAAGCCACGAGCATCATCTAGTATTTTTATATATTACAATATTAATTCTGTGCCCGTATTCCAATCGCAGGGCAAAGATGTTCGTATGAGTTTGTGTGTTCTTTTGTGCGCGTTTGTCTGTATGTGTGTACGAGTGTGCGTGCGTGCGTGCGTGCGTGCGTGCGCGTGTACGTACGTATGTCCCACAGGTGCACGCCCTGGTTGGCCACGTTGAGCAGCAGCAGCGAGTCCGCCGCGTTCAGCGTCATCGCCATCACCGCGTGCTCCTCCTGGATCCTGCCAACACCGACACACACATTACCACGTGCGTCTAATGCACCACAACACAACGACATGAAGCCTTTGTACTAAAGACGAGAGTAGGCAGAGACGGACACACTCACAGGTTACGATCAGCGAGGTCCCCAAAGTCGTACGCCCTCACTCTGTGGTGCGTGTCCGCCGCCAGCACAGCCCCGGGTCCGGCCCGACACGCCAGCGCGTTGACCCGCACGCCGTCCCAGGAGTTGAGCAGCGCGCCGTCCACCCCGCACTGGTAGAACTGCCCCCGGGCGCCGCCGCACACGAAGCGGTCGCCGCTGGCCTGCCACGCCACCGCCGTCAGGGAGTCCTCCTGCGAGTGGGTCATCTTCAGGTGAAGAAGCTCCGTCTGGGGGATACACACATACATTGGTTAGTTATATAATTTATGATTTTATGTTTCAGCCAAATATCATCAAAATCTGTTCATTAATCTTTACCCTATTTCTCTCCCATTTTCCCTTCTATCAAAAAAAGTTCCCGGCAAAAGTTGTTTTGGTGAAAACCGGTTGGGAAATGCGTCCTCTAGAGACTCTGGACCAAAATTGACATACACACAGACATACGGACGAAAGCAAAATCGTCCATACTGTCGAATCGGAGACTCTCGTTCGCTTCGCTCGTTCGGTCAATTATATCTCGCTGATAAACTCAAACATGTGATATAGGTGGTATGTTGCAGACTACTTAATGCAACAATTTTCCTGGTGGTGCAAATACCATCAAAATAACAATATACCAAATTTCTACGATAAAAGAATTCTGTAAGTAGGTATGTGTAAGGCGCGTGGTCTCAACTCTCACCTCCATGTTCCATATCCAGAGGTCGGGGCAGTCCTCGGGCCCGGCCGCGATGAGGTAACGTCCGTCGGGGCTCCACGCCAGGAACGACACGCCGTACGTGTGGCCCTCCAGCGACTTTCTGTGACCACACACAACACTGCTTATTGGGGCTCAGGGAATCATTATTTACCAAAACCTCTTACGGGTTATGGATACGTTTGATCATTCACTGAAATATTATCTCAGAATGTCACTATGATTAGTCTAACAGTAAGATGTCATTGAAATGTCAATAAATCATTTGAACTTCTTAATAAGTGTAGATATTGTTGTCCAAACCTGAAGGAGAGACGTTTGGCGACGGGGTCGAAGTCCCATATCATGACGGTGTTGTCCTTGGAGCCCGAGGCCAGCCGCATGCCGTCCGGCGACCACTTGCAGTACCACACCTCGTCGCAGTGCTCGTTTAGCACCTAAGCATTACATTAATCATTCATTATAACACGTCCAACAGAAAGCAATTTGTAGGAGGACACATTGATGGTCCTTCGAGCCGGATCGAAATAATCGATCTATTAACTTAATCGTGGAACCAATCCAAATACACAATTCTAGTATGTTACCTGCAGGGAGTGTATGGGGAAGGTGTCGGGCGAGCAGTGGTGGTCGGCCAGCAGCGTGAAGGGGATGTGGTCGGGCGCGGGCGCGGGCGCGGCGGCGGGCAGGCGCGGCGCGGCGTGGAAGCGGCAGCGCGCCGCCTGCTGCTGCGCCGCCTGCGACAGCAGCGAGCGCAGCCGGCCCGGCGCCATCATGAGCGCGGGCGGCAGCACGGCCTGCACGCGCTGCAGCACGGCGCCGCGCGAGGCCGGCCCGGCGCCGGGCCAGGCGGCGCGCGCGCGCAGCTCGGCGGGCTCGGCGCACATCATGAGCGCGGACAGGCGGTGCACGCGCGGCGTGTCGTGCTGCAGCGGCGTGAGCTCGTTGCGCAGCACGTGCAGCGCGTCCAGCACGCGCCCCGCCTCCAGGTGCTCCAGGTACTTCTGCTCCAGCACCACGAACTTCATCTCCTGCAACCGACACGACATGTGGTGTTCAATGCTGTCGACGTGCCACGCTCTGATAGTACACAAGTTAGCGGGCACGCACCGCGAGGTTGTTGGGCTCGACGTGCGGCGAATCGCGCAGCAGGTCGTGCAGCGCGCGCAGGTCGTGGTCCGCCTTGCCCCAGTCGCCCGCCAGCACGTGCGCGCGGAACGTGGCCGCCGCCGGGTGCTCCAGGTGCAGACCCGACTCCTCCATCAGCTGCGCCGCGCTGCGCCTGCCGCACACGACACAACACTTACTCACTTGTTATATAGCTTGAGCTCTGTGACAGTTGTAGTAAAGTCAACAAAAAAGAAGTTTTGATTTAAAGGCAAATGGTAGACAGATATTTTTGGACCCATGTGTTCTCACATTAATAAACCCAAATTTCCTTGATCTAATTACACATTGACCGATTGAATATTGTCTATATTACGTTCAATTTTAATAGTTAAACATACTTTACTATCTACACTTACTCCTCGACGTTATCTCAGCACCAAACAGGCAGTAGGTAAATGATAACAAAAACAAGCCATTATTTTATAATAAGACCTTGTTTTAAATATTAACATTTAAAACTGAGACAGCCGGCAATTCAGATAACTCAATTATAGAATGTACAGGAACTTGACATTTTGGCATGATCAGTCCAATTTAACTTATTGTGAATTAGTCTTGCATTATTTTAATTTCACTATTATAAACAACTAGATAGCGACCGCGGCTCCGCCTGAGTTTAATTCTGTTTTCGTTTTCAAGCATCCCACGGAATCTCATTCATATCTACCCCTGTACCAAAATTCAGCCAGATCCGTTTAGCAATGAAGGCGTGAAAGAATAAAACATGGCTTTGAGATCTGTGGAGCCCTGCGTCAGCTTCACCGTTAGTCGGCAAGTGGTGCACCTACCGACTAACGGACAAGGTCAAGGTGGAGAGAAGGAAAATCTAGAATTAATCCTGTAACAACCTGTCTAGCTAGCGTGGTACAGTATGTCAATCACTCTTCCAAAACTATGACACGCAGACCGTGTGTTATGGCAAAAATAGAGAGATCTTTGTCCAGCAATGGCCAACATCAAGCACTAATTTCATTGACTATAAGTCCAATCCTGCCCGATCTGGCAATAATGTAAACATGTCATGTTTTGACAATCGTTGTCTAAGACAGATGAGTAGAAAAATATAGATGACAAATCATTGAATTTTTTTACTATCTTGAGTAGGTATTTTAAATGAAAATAAACTATCATAAAGAAGTTATTTGGTGTCAAAATGATAGTTAGAACACTGTATGACTCCTGGATACTGGAATATAATTAGGGTAAATACTCAATTGCAAGTAACTATGGATATATAGGATCAAATGTGTTTGTTTACATTTTTGCGCAAAGCTATTGAAATACAGTTATAGACATATTGATATTCTGAAGCCGTTTTAGACATAGAAGTAGTTTTTTTTTTTTAAGAAAACTTAGTACTGTTTGCTTTTCATTACAATAGTAATGACACATTATTCGAAATGTCGAATAACGTGTCTATCAAGAAATGAGATGTTGCCTAAAATGCAAAATTGATCAGGGCACCTGTATACTCATCTCGACCAAATGATATATCAGATATTTACAAAACGTAACATCGTAAGCGTGTTGTTATGCTATTTCTATAATAAAATAGAGCACGCGCGGCGGCGCAGAGACTCAACAATAGCTATTGCTGCAACGCTATGTGCGTGGGCGCAGCTCGCGAGGGGGGATGGGCCGGTGCACGATGACGTCCGCTTACGACACGCCGCCCCGCGCCGTCCGAGCCAGTTCACTGTCCAGCGACGTGCACCACAGTCAAGGGCGCACAACTAGGTCACTCACAAGTAATACGAGTGTATTGATTACTTTTCTCGTTAGCCGCAATGACAGTATAATATTTCCTGTTTCTCTTTAAATAGTTTTGGAAAGTGTACTACTTTGTTTTTAATAGAAAATAGCCATATTATTATCACTTCGTTTATTTACTTAACTGATTATGCTTCGTCATCAGTCACGTTTGATGAATGGAAAAGCTTATTATTAAGTCGACAAGATACAAGCGCGTATTGCATATCTACGAATATTAAAGTCGTACTAGACACGTTAAAAGGATTAGGTACGCGAGTAGAAACAGGAGGCAGAAAAAGAAGAAAATTCACAAGGCCGGGCGTTAGGCCTTCAGTATTGTGCAATCCGTACGCGATGCACCGAAGTGTCAATTATCGTTGATATTTTTTGCGAAGCCATGACACTTCCTTATTCAAGACAATTCAATAGTCAACTTCTCAAGAATCTTGAACTGAAAAAACGCGTAACCACAATACACGAAACACTTACAAATACGCATCAAAATCTCAAAATGCTGTCTACGTAATTATTGAAATCCTACACGTGGCCATTTCTATTGCTTTCCTATTATTTTGCTTCAAAAATACTATTGCGAGTAAACTGAACCAATTGCAATTGAGGTCGCACGTATTGGTAAGCGGCAATGAAGTTATGTAAATAAATAAGAAATTTTACATACGTAGTGCATGCATTAAAAGAAAATTGGTTGACCGAAGTACGGTCGTGGCTCGAGATTGTAGACTGTAGAGCATGAAACTTTGCAAATGGACTGATGACCGGGGATAGAGAGAGACCGAGAGCAGTGAAAAGGGGATCGCAGAAAAGCGACATCTTTGGATTATACACGGAAAGCTAATCGGAAAATCATAATGACATAATTAAAGTTGGCTTCAAGGTTTCCAGAGCGCAGAGGTGTGAGACAGGGAGATGTTATATCACCACCAGCTCTTCACTAATGCGTTTGAGGACGTCTTCAAGTCGTTGGACTGGGATGGGTGGGGCGTAAATATAAACGGTGAATGTATCTCACACCTTCGGTTTACCGACGACGTCGTTTTAGTAGTGGAAACGCTGGAACAGTTGAGCGGGATGCTGCATAGTCTAAGTGAAGAGTCTCGACGTGTTGGCCTCGGCATGAACTTGGACAAAACCAAGGTCATGTTCAATGAGCATGTCGTGCCGGGACCAATATATGTTGAAGGATCGAGGTTTGACGTTGTCCATGAGTAGGTACACCTATCTTGGGCAGATTATCACATTGGAAACGAATAACCTGGATAAGGAAATACCCAGAAGGATTCGCTTGGGCTGGGCAGCATTCAGCAAACTGCGTCGGGTTTTCTACTCGCCGATACCGCGAAGCCTCAAGACGAAAGTCTTTAACCTGTGCGCTTTACCCGTTATGACCTACGGTGCCGAGACGTAGACAATCACGGTGGTGCTGGTCCGTGCCCTTGGGGTTGCGCAACGAGCGATGGAACGAGCTATGCTTGGGGTGTCTCTGAGGGAAAGGATCCGAAACGATGTTATCCGTCAGAGAACAAGATTGGTCGACATAGCTCGCAGAGTGTGCGTTTTGAAGTGGCAGTGGGCTGGCCACATTTGTAGAAGAACTGATGGCCGATGGAGCAAGCTAGTTCTGGATTGGAGACCGCGTCTTGCTAAACGTGGGGTAGAAGGACCCCCTGCCAGATGGAGCGACGACCTAAAGCAGGTTGCAGGGATTGGCTGGATGCGCAAAGCGCAGGACCGTGAGTTGTGGCGAAATTTGGGAGAGACTGCTATAGGCTAAATTTATTGATTCATCAAGGATTCCAAAATTTGGAGACCTGGAAGCCAACTTTATTTGGAGAGCCCAAATAGATTTGACATTACCAACTTCAAGGTTATTTTAATAGTGTCAAAAGTATCTATTGACAATGTAACCATTTAGGCATTGAGGTGATAAATTGTGTTCACAGTTCAGAATTTCTTATATTCAGTTCAGGATACAATAGATTGATTACGTGATACCATCACATCAGTGTGGGTTCAGATTTGGTCGCACGGCATTGTTCTGCCACGTATGATATGATGAGATGCGCTTAACGTATACATCAGCTCTTAGTCCAGCCCAGGGCTGTCCAAAGCAGTGCCCGCGGGCCGCATGCGGCCCGCGGCGTCATTTGGTGCGGCCCGCAGAACCTTTTTATATTCTTTATTTCAATACATTAATGAGTATATTTAAATAAAGAATATAAAAAATATTTTTCCCGCGACGTAATTGAAATATTTTAGGTATGTATTCGATCAACCCGACGGCATTACAGGCCAAGCGTGGGTCCTGGCTCTCGAGGAGCTTGGACCTCGACTTATACTTTATCGCATGCCTCGAAAAAGGCCAGTTTCCAAATTCCTCATCAGGGTACCGGCCGATCGTGTTGCTCGACGAGGTGTGCAAGCTCTTAGAGTGCATTATTGCACAACGCCTCGTCGGGCTCTCACACGCGTGGGGCCTGATCTGGTGGATAGCCAGTTTGGCTTCAGTCAGGAGCGCACCACTGTGGCCGCGATCATACACATTAGAGGCCTGACGGGGGAAGCAGTCTCTCAGAGTGAGGTGGTGGTGGCGGTGTCTCTTGACATCGCCAACGAGTTTAACACCTGCGTTAGGGAGGCGCTTATTTACCATGGAGTGCCTCCCTACCTCCGTCGAATTGTCGGGACCTATCTCTCCGAGAGGGCCATAAAGTACCCGAGCTGGCTCGGGCTGGGTCGGCGGGATGTGTCGTGCGGTGTTCCACAGGGATCGGTATTAGGGCTGCTCCATTCGAACATCGGTTACGACTGGGTGCTGCGTGGTCCGTTGCTCCGAGGGGTCAGCGTAACGTGTTACGCCGACGACACCCTCGTTACTGCGCGGTGAGCAACGCACCGAGACGCAGCAATAAAGGCCACGGCAAGGGTTGCTCAAGTCGTGGGTCGGATACTGCGGCTTGGACTCGAGGTCGTCTTTCTCATATCCGAGTCTCTGTGCTTCCACGGACCTCAGATGGGGCCACCTGCGGGATCCAGCATACAGGTAGGGGGCATCAGCATCGGCATCGAGCCCTCGATGAAGTATCTGGGACTCGTACTCGGTGGCCGGTGGAACTTCGGACATCATTCCCGAAGTTTGGTCGTCGTAGTACCCTTCACTCATCCCATAACGGACGCAGTTGAGAGTGTGAAGATTGATTATCAACTGGAACTGTGTGATCTGCAATCAGACCCCTTTTACAAGGGCAGAAGGAATTGAATTTTTTAAGTTCCTTATTAAACTTTTCCCGAAACTGAAGAATATCGGACTAAAAATGAGCTCGATGATGGGCAGTACCTACCTTTGTGAAAATGCATATAAAATCGAAACACAGGTCTTCATTGCCAGATACTTCACTTAAACATGTACTGCGTCTAGCTACTACTAATATTGAGGTTGATGTTGACAGAATTGTAAAAGACAAATTAATGAGAAAGTAGATAATAAAATAATGATATCTACCTATTATACGTGTATTTTACTTTGTTAATTTTTTTGCGGCCTTCCAATGTATTTAGCCATTTTTGTTGGCCCTGGGTGCCATCTAGTTTGGACAGCCCTGGTCCAGCCAACGTAAATATTCTCATATTTAAGTTTGTTTATTGTTTGAATGAGACAATGAACACCGAGACAGTGACTACTAACTAAAAGTGAAATGAATTTTGAACAAACATGGTTCGGTGGTTCGGTAATTATATGACAACGCGGTTGCGTGCCGCGGTCGCGTTTACGGAAATGGAGCAATTTGTTCATGCGGTTTTCAGGCGATGATAAAATAATAAGGACCAATCCCTATGGGCAAGGACAGTTTTTTATGATACTTACCCAGATTGAAGATAAGCACATACATATAACGAATTGTTTTTGTGACTCTTGCGGAGAGATACATAATTATTCAGAACTCACGAGTGTCTGAGAGTAACTAATTAAGTAAAGAAGGTACGGTACAGTCGAGGATTAACTGGGTATCCCAAAAAAGCTTCCTCAAAAAAATAACCTCATTAAGTCATTACATGAGGAGATTTCATGAACATCACCAATACCGATTTCTCAAGCTATATTTTGGGAATCGAAAATAAACAAAATAGTCATTTTGCAGCATCAGAAGGAAATCCCATCACTTCCGACTGGCATCATTCTGTGACCTGTACTTAGAGATGACCTCGGCATGTTATGCAAGAGCAGTGTGAAGATTACTAAAAGGAAAGATGCCTTGCAGTAATCATCACACTGTGCCCTTGTCATCTTGCGAGTCATACACTACCCTTGAACTCGACAAATAAGGTTGTAGACTCAATTGAAAGAGGCATAACAGAAATAAATTACTCAAAAGGCAGGTTGCAATTCAATCTTTGTATGTAAAATAAATGGTCAGTACACGCGCTGGCGAGCATATAGGTAACGTTGTTAAACTACAAAACACTACGCATGAAAGTAAAAATATAATTAAAATATCTAAGAACATTCCATTATGCACTCCTTCCTCTTCTCAGCGTCTTCCAAGCCCTACTTGAATTTGAAATCTGAGGCACTCCTATTGGCTATTAGGAGCAGCTATGTTTGGCAATAAAAATTCGTCATTGTTGGGAGAAACTGTGGTCGGACTACCCAACCCCGTTAGGGGGCGGGCACTAGCGTCATATTTTTTTTTTTTTTTTTAATATTTTAATATTTATTTAATAATAATCATAGGACATGACAGTTACATGGTTTCTTATACTATCTATTGTTATATTTATACATATACTTAGCATTTTTACATTTGAGTACATACGGTTATAAAGTTATGATATTACATAAGTATTTAAATATGTACTTAGTTTATGCCTGAACTAGGTAGTCCTGTTTTTCAGGCTTCAGCTGCAGTTTTATACTGTATTTTAAATAATCAAATATATATTAGGTATAACTCTTTTTATTTTTATTTTTTTTTTAAGTATAAAGCAATGCAAAGGTAATCAATATCCAATTAAATTGTTAACCCATTATCTTAAATATCTTAAATATAAGTACTTAAAACTATTACTATTTTAACACAGTTAATAACTCCTCTGTTTCTTCATATGACATTTTTTGAAGAGTATTCTTTAAACTTTGTTTACATTTACTATAATTCATAGAATAGATGTTGGCCATAGCACGGGGTATTAACGCATACAGCATATCTTTAATAAACAGAAAATATCAAAAGATGGCACTAGTAGTTTCATATTCCGGAATTCAAATTTCAAAATATCTTATTTAGATATATAATGCATGGCAAATTATTTTAAAAATTAAATCATGATTTTGGCTGCTATAGTAGCACATCAAACTCGTTGATTATAGAATAAACGTAGATTGTGTAAAAATTATGTCTCGATAGCGTTTGATAAAGATAAAAGATGGCGCTTATGTTAATCATCTCATGAGCGCCATCTTTTATCGATTTAAAGAAATTATTATTTCATTAGTTTTTACGAACGGCCAGTTTACGTTATCGAAACAAGCAAGCGGCAACGGTGACGGTGATGAACTTAAATATAAAGTGTTATTTGGCCGATTCTCTCAGTGGCACTTTAGCTCAGCGGGTATGCAAGCTGCTTTGAAGTGCTTTGGGAGTATATTTAAGTTAATTCTGGTTAGAATCCCACTGACTGCATTTCTTTTTGTATTTTTCTTAATTTTTTTTACTTTTTCACTTCATCTAACATAGATTATTAAATAGTCCTACTTATTTCTCGAATTTTATAATCCTTTTTTTCCTTTCAGAATTGTTTCACGTTATTGTTATAAAAAATTAAAGCTGTAATCTATGTGATAATTGTAAGAGAAATATGTTCCAGCGAGATTTTGTACCAGCTTTTATTAGCGTTCCAAAGGGTAAAAACGTCGGGTCCCTATTGATGAGACTTCCCCATCTGTCTGTCTGTCTGTCCGCCATGACGCTATATCTCAGGAACCGTTATAGCCAGAGAGCTGAAATTTTCACAGATGATGTAGGTATTTAGGGTTGCCAACAGTACTTTATAATAAAGTATTGTACTTTATTTCCTGTATTTGTACTTTATGAGAACAATAAGGTACGCGAAAATACTTTATTTCGCATGATTTGATTTTTCAGGGATTTTGAAAAGTTTCCTCTGAATATTTTTTCGTATAACGGAATGGGCCAAGATCCCCGGCCGTGGAGCCAGACTTAAGTAATTATAGGAAATAGGTATGAATCTTTTCTCCTGATCTAAGTAAGTACATAAGTTTAGAGTTTACCTGTATGGACTTACAATCTATACTAACATTATAAAGAGGAAAGATTTGATTGTTTGTTTGTTTGCATCGAATAGGCTCCGGAACTACTGGGCCGATTTAAAAAAACTTTCACTGTTGGGAAGCTACACTCTTTGCGGGGAACATAGGCTATATTTCATTCTCGTATTCCCACGGGAACGGGAACTACGCGGGTGAAACCGCGTGACGTCCGCTAGTTTATACTAATATTATAAAGAGGAAAGATTTGTTTGTTTGTTTGCATCGAATAGGCTCCGAAACTTTTGGACCGATTTGAAAAATTCTTTCACTGTTGGGAAGTTACACTCTTTGCGGTGAACATAGGCTATATTTTATCTCCGTATTCCCACGGAAACGAGAATTACGAGGATGAAACCGCGTGATGTCCGCTAGTTATCTATAAAGAGAAAAGAATAGATTGTTTGTTTGCATTAGGCTCCGGAACTACTGAACCGATATCAAAAATTCTTTCACTGTTAGGAACACAGATATCAGAATTCCCACGGTTCCCGAATTCCCACGGGAACGGGACCGCGTGACTTCCGCTCGTTATTTATTAAGAGGAAAGATTTGATTGTTTGTTTGTTCGCATCGAATAGGCTCCGAAACTACAGAACCGATTTCAAAAACTCTTTCACTGTTGGGAAGCTAATCTCTTTGCGGTGAACCTAGTCTATATTTTATTCCCGAATTCCCACGGGAACGGGAATTACGCGGGAGAAACCACGTAACGTCCAATAGTTTAAAAAATAATAAAAAGCACTTGTGTACTGCCAAGGTTCTAAAAAGTACAATTTTAAAATTGTAAATAAAATGTACTCTTCTTTGTAAGTCTGTACTTTTTTTACCCCATTGAAGTCAGATAAGTATACTTTATTTCTTCTAAAAACAGTTGGCAGCCCTAGATGTATTATTCCTGTTGCCGCTATAACAACAAATACTAAAATCAGAAAAAAAAAGGAAAGATTAAGGGGAATCTCATTCAAAAATCGTGACTTTTTGCCGTTTTTTGGTACGGATCCCTAAGTGCAAGTCCGACTCGCACTTGGCCGGTTTTTTTTATATAATTCCGCCTGCCACCCGCTGTAAAAATAAGTATCTACCAAGATAAAATATTAATTTTTTAGTACATATGCCAACTTTTCCATAGTAAGTATTTATTTTTATTGTAAAATTAAAAAAAAGAGAAGTCCTGTCATTTTCACTTCATAATTAAAATAGTTAAAAAAAATAAACAAAAAGAACCATGCTACCCGTTGGATTTGAACTGGGTCAATTCGTAACAGGCGCCACCCGCCTACCCGCTGAGCTAACTGTGCGACTGACGCATGAAGTGAAATACTTAGTCATATCAGAACAGGTGAAACGAATTCAACTGTTCTCATATCATTATAATTATGATATGAGAACAGTTGATGATTGATTTAAATTTTAAATCAATCAATTGCAAAAAATAAATACTCAATACAAAGATAGCATGCTTATTTAAAGCAATTAGTATGTCAACTTTTTCATAATATTTTTCTTATACCTATAATAAAAAATGACAAAGTCCCGTGTGAGTAAGTAGTCTTTTTTCACTTAATAAAAATATTGAGTAGTATAAAATGTGGGTACGTTCAAAAAGTAAAACTTAAAAAGATAACAAAAAGAATCGTGTGAAAAGTGGGAATCGAACTGGGGCTTGCAAGCACCGGATACCGCCCGTTTACCAGTCTGTGCTAATTAAGTGACTACGTCACGATTGAAATAACTAAATACTTTTTCAAAACAGTTGAAACGAAATCAAATTTGACCTTGAAATCTAGTTGAACATTTTGCTAAAAATATCGTCGCCATCTAGTTACATTTGAGGATTCCACACTGACAGGTAGGCGGCCAGGTCTGTGGAGCGAGTTACGAGTGTAACCGATTTTTGTTCCTGTTCGTGCAGCCAGGTCTGTGGAGCGAGTTACGAGTGTAACCGATTTTTGTTCCTGTTCGTGCATCTGTATAGAATATATTATATAATCTGTGGCCATAGCGTTTAACCTACTATATAGAAGTGGTCCCAAAAACAATAAGAACTTACATGTATATGCGTGCTTTATCGCGATACGCCGGGTGCATACAATATCTTTCCTTCTTTTGTTTTCAATTTCATTACTATACGGAAGTGCTGCATGCTGTTTTAGTACTGTGCTTAATATAAATAGCTGGCGGACTGTTAGTAGGTACTTCACAGGATTTGTATAAGAGGTTAGTGGGAAATAGGAAAGGGCGGAACGTCGCTACCTTAAGGATGGCTCGTTGAGCTCTTTCGATGGGCAATAGCAATGTCTTATTCCCTCCCCCCCATGACGTTATGCAGTATGTTAATATTGACTGGCAAAGTGCATAGTAAACCTGTTTGATTAGATTTGTATCAGCAATGTATCTAATTTTTTTGAACACAAATATTAATTTACGTAGTCGCTTAATTAGGGCTTCACTATGTTGTTTAAACGATAGGGTTTCATCGATGATAATACCCAGGTATTTTATTTTGTCTGTTGTTGAAATATCTGGACAGGTACAATTGCTGTCTTTATCATTAGGGTCTCTACAAAAATGGGCATAAAGCAACGGGATAGTCCGGATCGCAGTAGGTTTTCGCATCGAGAAAATAACATATTTGGATTTTTCTGCATTTAATGATAACAAGTTATATTGAAGCCACCTATTCACAACGTTGAATCCGCGTTGCGCATCTATCTCTGATTCTGCAGAAAAAAGGAGGGCAGTGTCGTCCGCGTATGATATAATCAAGCCGTGTTCTAGTGTTAGGTTACAAAGTTCATTTATGTAAATGAGAAACAATGTGCATCCTAGCACACTTCCTTGTGGAATACCAAAGGAAGTGTTTTCAAGATCATCACTGAGAACACTGCCAATTTTCACGCACTGAGTACGCTCTTCTAAATAGCTTTTGAGGAGTTCCAGTTGTACTCCTCTTACCCCTATATTTTCCAACTTGCGCAACAGTTTAGGAATAAAAACGGTGTCATAAGCTTTTGCAAGGTCCAGGAAGATTCCCACTGTGTGATTACCCTTATCAAGTTCTTGTGCTATATAATCGGTCAAATTATGTACAGCGTCGGCTGTTGACCTATTAGCTCTAAACCCAAACTGTTTATTTGACAAGAGGGAATTGTCTTCCAAATACTTCATTAACCTATTATTTATAATTTTCTCAAGTATTTTTGACATTGCAGGGAGTAGGGAAATAGGCCTGTAATTTGTTACTTGCTCTTTTGGTCCAGACTTATAAACAGGGACAACTACTGCTTTTTTAAGCACTTAGGGAATACCCCAAACGATAAACATTTTCGGAATATGTTAGTTAATGGTGGCACCAGTAGATGCCTGTATTTTTTAATAATCTTATTTGATATGTTGTCCCAACCAACTGCACAGTCATCTTTTAAATTTAATATTATTCTTTCAACCTCTTCTTCATCGGTGTCCAGTAGCACAAAAGATGACAAGGTGGTTCTACATGGGTAGGGAGGGCTTGTGGGGAACTGCGAGCGTCCCTGCATTTCCTTTGTAAGTCGGTTACCAACGTTTATAAAGAAGTGATTGACCATGTTAGCAGATGTCACCGGTGATAAGTGGGCGTGTAATAAACTTGAAGCCGATTCGTTTTGTTTCGCGGTATAGGTCATCTTCCTAATATGTTGCCAGACCATTTTACTATTAGATCCAGCCTTTTCCAGTGTTAATTTATCATAGTTTATTTTGACTTTTCTTAGCAGATCATTGCAATAATTTCGATATCTTTTGTACGAAACCTGTAGTATTAAATTATTAGGGTCACGTTTACATTTCAAGTGCAGTTGATCCCTGTGTTTCATACAACGAATGAGACCTGGCGTTATCCAAGGTTTCAAACTATAATTTTTATTACGCAACCGTGCTATACTAGTGTTTTTCTGTAAGGCATTTTTAACATTATCGATCATGTATTGCATACAAAACTGCGGATCGTCAGAAAAGTAAACTGGGTCAAAATCGATGTTGCGTAAATCGTCTTCAAGTCCATTCATATTTAATTTAGTGACTATGCGCGTGTTTCCTAACTTAGGGAATTTACAACTTAGTGTTAGTAGGGCAGCATTATGATCGGTTATAGTAGAATTAATGACAAGTGCATGTGAGCGATAGTGCGATTTAAGCATGATGTGATCAAGACAAGATCCAGTTTCTGGACGTGTAATAAAAGAATGCGTTGGGAATAAGCCATGAAATGAACAGAGGTTGAGATAATGTAGGGCATCCTCCTTTACGTGTTGCTTTCCCTCTAGGATATTTATATTAATATCCCCAATAAGAATTATGTTTTTGCAGGACGATAGGCTTTGCAACGTTTCATTTAATGACTCAATAAATTTAGACCTATCACTAAAGCAGGGAGGCCTGTATATTGCTAATATCGCTAATTCTGACCCTATTTTAACTAGTAATCTATTGCAATCTTGCATATGTGGTTCCTCTACAGATGCATTAATACTATTTCTTATGTAAACCACCACCCCATCATTTTGATTAAATATTTCGCTACTTTTGTACATATTATATCCCGGTATCAGTGGTATGTCATGTGGCAAAGCAAGCCTACACTCCGTCATAACAATGACGTCAGTGTTCATATTTATTCTGTGTTGTAAAGTTAGAAAACTATCGAAGTTCCTAAATATGCTACGTATGTTTTGGGTTATTATGGTTAATGAGTTACTATACGAGGCCAGATATTGCCCGCACTCTTCAGCCTCACACGTTGCAGACTCCGATACAGAGAAGTTATCTAGGTCATTGAATATATTATGTATCATTACTTTCTAAAATCAATTAACTAAATCAATATAAAATAACTTAATCAATTAGGAATTAACTAAATCAACTAAAAAACTAAGAAAGGTCCGTCTATACTTTGATTAACGACGCTCTTAGGCGCCTTCATAGTCAATGGAGCTTATGTACCTTTTTTCAGCCATAAGTTTTGCTGGGCATTCCGGCGCTCCTGTCGCATGATTACTCGGCTTTTTAAAGCGCAAGCAAGTGGCGCATTTGGTTCCTTCTGTTTTGGTGCAGTCCTTCGCCGAGTGCCCTTGCTCTCCGCACTGTCCACAAGTATACGCCGTTTCCCTACAAGTCTTCGCCGCATGACCATACTGCTGGCACTTGTAGCATCTTGTGACCAGTGTAAAGTCCCTAACGGGGCAAGATGACCAGTTCAAGAAAACTCTTTGTTGTGTAATCAGAACCGTTCGAATGTTAGCGGGCACTTCAATTATATAATTACAGGTCTCTGCGTCCTTCCTACCCGACTTATGGCTAAGCCTGGTTGAGGTCAGAAAAGTTTCTAGACTGTAATTCTGCACTTTATCTACCAGGTTCTGATGGTACAAGCAGGTAAAAACTTCCTTTTCCTGCATAGTAGTTGGTACTCCTAAAACTATGACCCTCGGCTTTCTTTTATGCTGGTCATCTATGGTAAGGCCTGAGCTTGTTAGTTGGGCTGACTGTTTCAGTTTCTCAATATCACTTTTAGCTTCAGTGCTGATAATTACTCCACCATTTTTAGTTTTGCGCAGTCCTCTAACTTGCAGCTTCATTTGTTCAGGGCAGATAATCTTTTGCACTAGTGACTTGGTATCTTCGCTAGTTTTCCCTTTCTCGCTGGGATAAATGGCTACAGAGCTCATGTTAGTTTTAGGGATGTATTCATTGGTACTCTTCTTTAACATATCACTGAAAGATGTTCCGGTATTGCGCATGGATGATTCGTCAATCGTAATTTTTAGGTCATGAAGCTTTTGAGAGAGGTCACATTGTTCTTGGAGGGCTTTGACAGCTGTACTAGCTTGTACAGCCTTACTTTTCAAGGACTGGTACTGTACTGCCAGTTGGGAAGTACCATTTAAAACTTTTCGGCACAATGTATTGATACGCAGTTTTTGGTCAGAATTTAGCTTGCCCTCTGACGCGACACTACATGTCAACAGGTGCCAAGGAGGTGGCTTCGAGTGGCTTGAGCTCAGAACATCTTATAGAGAGTGAACTGGTGAAGATAGTGGACATTATAAATATGCACCTAAGAGTAAATGTACTCGTAGATGTCAACACAAGATAATTACAGGGCACTGATAAATGATAACTTCATTGACTTCATAGTCACATATTGTATACAAGCGCAAATGGGTTAATATAATGTAATCATGATTGTGTTACTTAATGATTGTGACTTGGATTGATAAATGTTATGTAATGGTCAATAGCATAATAGTCTTTTAAGCTTCATAATTAGTCCATTCATTACTAATTGTATAATATCGGTTTTCCCGAACGCCTACATTATGGGGTTCTTCAAAAGGGGTCTTAGAAGGTTTTTAAAGGGTCGGCAGCGCGAGTGTGGCGCCTCTGGTGTTGCAAACGTCCATAGGCTACGGTGACCACCGGTACATCTGGTGGGCCGTATGCTTGTCTGCCACCTTAGTACTATAAAAAAAGAAATTAGATACTAAAAATTGAAAACGCTTCTTCTGTTTGTGCCTGTAGAGCTTTTAAACTAATACTTCAGCGAAGAGTAGACCTCGTGAGCACCCAGGAAAACAAAAGCAACCTATGAGAAATCATCTCAGACTAAAAGATGATATTCTTTTAATCTGAGGGAATCATATCCTTCACGTTTTAGTCTTCATCCTTTTTCTCTCCCATTTTCCTTTCTGTCAAAAAAAGCTCTCAACAAAATTGTATTTTAAATAAAAGAACACAAGAACATGTGTGCCAAGTTTGGTGAAAATCGGTTATAAAAGAGTACTCTAGACCGGATCTGACATACACACAGACAATATGCACGAAAACAAAATCGTCCATACTGTCGTATCTGAGACTCCCTTGCTGGGTCAACTACTTAACAGATTTTAATGCAGTATTCAGCAATAGATAGTGATTCAAGAGTAAGATTTATATGCATAATACTGACAAAATATTACAGAATTTCATTTTCATGGCGCCGCGGACTTAGTGTTCGGTAAAAGATCACTGCAGTAAGGAACTTTCACAATGGCCGGTCATTGGATGTGACCCACGTGACCACCTTGTGTCATTTATTGTGAGCCTTTCTGTGTTTCGGATGGCATGTTTAGCCGTTGGTCCTGGTTGCCAGTAAATGGCAATTGTTAAACCAAGTTGAAGGCTTGAAAATTTTCAACAGCAGGCGGTCACAACCTGCACCTGTTATTGAAATGCAATATGGCTCACAACCTATTATGCAGGACAAATTCTAAAAAAGGTAAAACTGGGCATATAATATGCTTCTGCCAACTCCTTCGGAGATAAAGGCATGACAATATATTTATGTATGAACTAGCTGTGCCCCCGGCTCCGCCCGGGATCTACTTCGATAAACTCCTTTTTATTTCATTAGGCCCGTAATTTGGTGGTCTAAGGGTTTGGGCTTAGTGCTGATAGATTACCCTGTAATTTATTAATATAGATTGATGATTGAGTATTTCCCCCTTGGTAGTAGATACACCCAGGGAGGTAGATTTTCGAAAAATCCCGAAACACATCGCACCTTCATTTCGAAACCGTTACTAAACAAAATAACTAAATTTTACAGGAGAAGCAATTTAAGATTTTTGGCCTATTAAAAACCTCATAATGAAAAACTTATGAACTTTTATGAGGTATGTCTTAGATTACTTATTAAATTATTAGTTCCTTTTCAAGATGTAAAGGCACATAATTAGATAATTTAAATATTTACTGAATTATAATAATTTTAATTCTTATAGTAACACTTTTGCAATAACTTTTTTTTCAATTATCATTGAATATTGTAATGTTAGTATGAATTGAATGTTACTATGTAAAAAATAAAATTCTAGCTATTTTAAATGACAGAATAATGAGTGTGAAATATATTTAAAGACACGGATATAATAAAAGGTAAAAGTTAAAATCACTATTTATTAAACAAACGTATGAAGTACAATTATAAATGGCAAATAACTATTTATTCTTCTTTTAATAATTATCATTTAATTGAAGCTTACAGTCACCGTATTTACTTATTTTGAATAATAATATCAACAGAAAACTAATTCCTATTCAGATGGGACCACCTGCGGGATCCAGCCTACAGGTAGGGGGCGTCAGCATCAGCATCGAGTCCTCTTTGAAGTATCTGGCGCTCGTACTCGATGGCCGGTGGAAAATCGGACATCACTTGCGAAGTTTGGTCCCAAAACTGATGGGGGCATTGATGCCCAACATCAGGGGATCCTTCGCTCCCTACAAGGAGACTGTACCTGGGGATCGTGCGAAGTATGACCCTAGGGGCCCCCGGATGGGCGGAGACCCTGACGGTTAGCAACGTGGCTAGATTGCTGAGCCCGCAGAGGGCGATGGCTGTCAGAGTGATAAGGGGATACCGCACGATCTCCGGTGAAGCGGCATGTCTCCTAGCCGGAACCCCTCCATGGGACCTGGAAGCGAGAGCCCTTGCGTCACTATTTAGATGGCGCAAGGAGGCGCTGGAGTGGAGCCATAGGCCTGCGTCTCGAGAAACCAAGCCCCAGCGGTCCCAGCTCCACCAGGAAACCGTGGAGACATGGAAGGTGCGACTTGAGCAACCAAAGGGCGAATTCGCCACAATTGCGGCCGTCAGACAATCATGGAAGAGTGGCTAGAGAGGAGACACGGTGCTCTACTGCTACTCCTACTGGTTGTCACAGATGCTTGCCGGGCACGGTAGTTTCGGTATGTATCGGTGGGGAAGACACCAGGAAACCACAGCCGAGTGTCAGCACTGCGAGGATCGCAGCGATGACGCAGCGCTCCACACGCTGGTGAAGTGCACTGCGTGGGCGCAACAGCACCAGGTCCTCGTAGTGGGTCTAGACGTGGAAAATCTCTCATTTAAGACCATAATACGAGCCATGATCTTCAGCGGGAGTAAGTGGGATTGCGCCGCCTCTTTCTGCGAGCAAGTCATTCTCGTGAAAGAGGCGGCGGGGCGGGAACGCGAGAGAACTCTCACACTCGAGTTTAAGTCGGCGGCCTGGGCGCCGTCGTCGTGTCTTCACCGAAGACTATCGGCCTCCATGACTTGGGGCCTGAGGATGGTGAGAGGGCTACTCCCCGTCCTAACAGAAGCAGGCCCATGACGGCAGCGTGACGTGAGGGATTCCCGCACACCGCCCCTTAGAAGCGGGATCACACCCGAAACCCCCCAAAGACGCGGGATAGCACCCGAACCGCCCCTTGGGTGAGGCCGCAGTGGTGGCCTTCCGAGGGCTTACCGGGGGCTCTAGCTAAGTAAAAATAATTTATAACACAATATGAAACTAAACAGTCATCTATAAATCTTTTGTATTTGTTTTATACTTATTATTTATATACTTATTCTAATAATACTACCACTGTTTATATACTTATTGTAATAATCCTAACCGTAAACATGAGAATCAAGTTAGTTAAGAACTATACTAAACCAATAATCACAACTTGAAACTAAATATTTATGTCATACTTTTATCTAGAATCTTTATTATAAGAATTATACAAAAGGTAACGGTTTTAGTTTTAAATTTGAAAAAAATAAAATACACATTTTAAGTTAAAAACTGTGACAAAACAAAGAAACACACTTTATAGAATAAAAATAAGTAAATAATATAGCTTAACGAGAAAGTCAACCGTTCTTATATCAATAGTTACACTTTTATTATAAACTTGTACGTCGACTCCTCAAATGACCGGTGACAACTGGTTTAATAACGGTTATGTCATTAGCGTTTGTTTAAAATTTTCGTTTAGTAACGTTTTAGTTTAAAGCTATCTACCGTAATATTGAGGTATTAAATAAACTGTCAAATTCATTCGGTAGTTCCTGACGATTTAAAAAAGATGGCGTTATTAACTCAATTTCGTAAAAATTTCGTTTAGTAACGGTTTCGAAATCAAGGTGCGACATGTTCGTTTATTGTTACTTAGAAGTAGGTATACGAAATTTGAAGTAGTTATCTTTAAAAATGAAGAAGTTACCATACAAATTTACATTCCCTGTTTTACCCCTATATTAGCAAAATTTTGCAAATCTCTGTTAAATGTGTCTATTGTAAATGTGTCTATGTAATTTCATGCTGCTAACATTAAAAATGGGAAAATTCCATACAACTGATTGTAACTTATTTTGCCACCTTAATGGTGGAACTTCAAAACTACTTTCCTATCGGTAGCCTACTATAAAAGGGTAGCTTACCCTAAAAATTTCAAGTTTCTAGGTATAAGGGGTTGGGCTGGGCGCTGATAGATGACTAGATTACGCCTTAATTTTATTATTATAGATTCCAGTCAAAACTTATTGAGCTAGTGTAGCAACTTAAACACACCTAATTTTCTTGCAAACAAGCATAGGGCCCACCTGATTGAATAGGGAATGGTTTCGACATTGCTTTTGCATCAGCCCAAGTAATGGTAGCACTTGGCGTTGACTCTCGGCAGGATGTGCAACGCACATTAGTGACTGGATAGTTCCATGCATTAGCCGATACTAAAAGGTAGATCTGGCATGACTAATCTTCTATTAAGTGGTTTTATCACTGTTACTTTTAGTCCTGCTGGATAAACACCATGACATATACACAAGTTCATAATATGGCTCAGTACATAATGACTGCACACATGTTATTTACTAGCTTAGCACATGTGTTATTTAATATGGGTGCAGGATCAAGTGTTAATCATTCTACTCACAACCACATTATATGAAATAATAATGATTCTATTTACTATCCAGTACTAATCATAACATTTCCTTGTTCAGACTGTGTTAATGTCAAACAAAGACTAAACACTCGTTTTTAGAAATTGCGTATTTCACACCTTTTTATTATTTTTTAATTAAACACCAACATGAAGTAGCATTGGATGACATGTGAGACTAATGTTTTTATTGCAAGATGCTAATGAATAATATATCTACAACAAAGTAATTAAAACTAGATGCATTCAAGGTCTTTGTTTACCTAGCCTTGGTTCATCAAACAACATCTATAATGTGATTCTAGAACATGCAGACATGTGCACATTAATGGGCACATCACCACAACATGGGGGCAAAATATAGTTTTTTATGAAATTACATACATCAAAACTTGAGTTATGTAAATCAAAACAAACATTAGTTTTCACACAACCATGCTGCCATGTGGAGAACTCTCTACCTTAACTGCAATTCATCATTAACTTTTATTTATGAGGCATGGGAATAGTACCAAGACCAAATACAAATAGCATATGGTACACTTGAAATGGAACCAAGATGAGACGGAGCAACAAACTAAAGTTTGTTCAACTCTAACACAAAGAGTGCATTGTAATGTTTTGATCCTGACCAATTTTAGTTATGTTGATATGAATCTGTTGCTGTTGCATTAATCCCAACGCACATTTAATCTGCTGGAGTGACATTCCTGTAGCGTGTAAACAAAGAGTCATCGGCCAAGAGAACAGGGATGGAAGCGCTCAGCGGTACTCACTCTAGTCCGATGGAGGTGAGGTGCTGCCCGATGAGGCGCACGATCTCCTGGTCGGTCTGGCTCATGCGCAGGCCCGGTGGCGGCAGGTCCCCGTTGCGCGGCGCGTCGCCGTTGAGGTGCGACGCGCCGTTGGTCTGCGGCTGGTGCATGTCGGCGGACCGGGAGCGCGCGGGCGGCGACAGCCTGCGGGTCCGCTTGCGCGGCGGCCGGTGGCCTGCGCCCTCGTCGCCGGAGTCAGTGGAGGCCAGGCTGGCCCGCTCAGCTGCGCCCGCGAGCCGCGCTCGTCGGAGCGCCGAGATCACGAGCGCGCCCGCCGCATCGGCCTCGACCGCCTCTGCGCTTCGGCCGAGTGACGTCACGGCAACCCGCTACGCACCACCCGCGCTCAATAGACCATCTCCCTTTGTTCGTCAATAGGAAACTGTTGATTTGCACTGCCTACTTCTGATGCTCTCTTCTTGTTATGTTCTCTACTTAAATAGAACCGAGAAAGAAATACCGTTCAAAATATTTTGATTGCTGATCAAGTTCGCAGCGTCTGCGATGCGTACACAAAAATCAGCTGAAAACGATTCGACAGCTGTCTTTCTTCGCTAGTGCAACATCGCCCTTTTCTTTTCCGTTTCGTTTCGGAGGACGTCGTTCCGTCGTTCGTGTCCCGTTCGGTTATGCATCGGGTAAATTCGTGTCAATGATGACCTCAAAAAAAATTACACGCCACAAAAAAAAGCTAACGAAAACTCATGGGAAAGGTAAACGAGCAAATTTTATAAAATAATCTAATAGTATTCTAACCTGTCCAGTGCCCTGTCCTGTGGATAAATATAGAAGCAGGGTAGGTTATTAAACAATTATTTAATAGTTAATAAATATTTATAGTATTGTTTACTGTTGATCTTTTCGTGATCTACGTGTAAAGAAACGTTTAACTATTGTTGTTGACAATGACAGACATAGAGTAGTTTTTTTTTTCTCCAGCATTCGCGGCTTCAGAATTTTGTCCTAGGTCAAGTCAATATCAACAAAGATACTTATGGGGTCCCGACACGATCAATTGGCAATTGTCATGCCTCGTCAATGTCATGTGTACATATGCGTCGATGCACACAAACATGCAAAGAAATCACGCACACTGAAACAACTTCCATTCATAAATAACAGACTTGACTCAATATATTGACCCGTGTCGGGGGGAGCCCATTAATTTAAGTTAAATTATTTTTAGTTATAAAGGGGTCCAGACATGATCAATTGGCAATTGTCAAGCACGTAGAATTTCATGTGCGCGTATACGTCGATGCACACACACATGCAAAGCTATCACGCACACTGAAGCAACTTCCATTCATATTTTAACGTGCATGACAATTGCCAATTGATCGTGTCGGGACCCCTTATGTCAAGTCTGATATTTACGAATGGAAGTTGCTTCAGTGTGCGTGATTTCCCTGCATTTATGTGTGCATTGACGTGAATGTACACATGATATTCACGAGGCATGACAATTACAGTTTGACCGTGTCGCTAGCCAATAATGGGCTCCCGACTCCCGACACGGGTCAATATATTGAGTCAAGTCTGATATTTATGAAGGGAAGTTGTTTCAGTGTGAGCGATTTCTTTGCATGTGGGTGTGCATCGACGAATATGTACACATGATATTGACGAGGCATGGCAATTGCCAATTGATCGTGTCGGGACCCCTTAACCATTTCGCACACATAGACAGTAGCAGTAATCCAGGGTCGAATCCACAGTAGGTATTAAGTAATTATGTCTGTGGATATGACACTACTGTTTGTAGAAATGATTTCGCTCAAACATATTTTGTGATTATTTTTAAATTATGGTTTTTTTTTTTCAAGTTTAATTTGATACATTAGGTAGTTTATATGAAATTGCCGTTATGTATGAAAAAAATTAAACGATATTATTTCATTTAATTTTTTATTTCTATTAATCGAAGTGATCGCCCATATCCAGCTCCATATCTCATCGAGGCGATGCTTTTTGACCGATAAATTTCCACAGACATAAAAGTAGACCCAACATTTAGGGGAAAAAAGCGTAACTATTACACACACAAAAGAAAGGGGATCGGTCGGATTCGGTCAACTATCGCCCCACCTTGCAGATGACGGTGGTTGTTACGGCTATCGTAACAACCACCGTCATCTGCAAGGTGTTCGAGCTAATCATCAACAAATAGCTCATGCGCTATCTGGAGGATCACTCGTTAATTAGCGATCGTCAATATGGCTTTAGGCCGAAACAATCAACGGGTGACCACCTAGCGTACATAACACACACCTGGGGTGAGGCTATAGAGAGGCACGGCGAATCTCTGGCTATTGGCCTAGACATCGCTAAAGCCTTTGATAGGGTATGGCATGCGTCGCCTCTTTCCAAGCTGCCGGCATATGGTTTATCGCCTCAGTTGTGCCGCTGGTTGGCCAGCTTCGTGCACGGGCGACGTATACGGGTTCTCTGTAATGGTAAGGCTTCCTGCTTTTTGCAGGTAAATGCCGGAGTACCACAGCGATCGGTATTGTCCCCAACTCTATTTCTTCTGCATATCAATGACATGCTGTCCCTTGGGTGCATTCATTGTTATGCGGATGATAGTACTCTGCATGGGAGCTATTCTGGCCGTCCAGCGGAGGGGCGTGATGAAGTGGAGGAAAAGAGACGACAACTCGTGGTGGATCTCGACCGGGACCTGGTTCACATTGCCCAATGGGGCTCAGACAACCTGGTCGAGTTCAATGCCTGAAAAACACAGGCGTGTACGTTTACAGCTAAGAAGTCCCCATTCCTACCCCTACCCTCTCTTCAGGGCATTATGGTTCCATTAATGGACTCAACCATAAAAATTACATAGAGAGTTGTATTGGGCTGGTCTTGCGGAAACTTGGAGTCCTGAATAAGTTGAGACGGTACTTCACGCCACATCAGAGATGTTTACTGTACACTGTCCCGAGGTCACGGGAGGAGAGAATCTTCGCCAGAACCGAGCGTTTCAAAAGATCGTTCCTCTGTCGAACTATAAAAACTTGGAACGACCTGCCCGGTATTTCCCCTTATCTTACAATCCCGGGTTCTTTAAGAGGAGCGTGAAGAGGCACATCACAGGGCCGTCAACTTGAGGACCACTGTCAGAAGTGGCCCCCAATCGTTAGATGCGCCACGGCTTTCCATCAGGCTGGTGGCGTCGTCAATTTGGCGAGCTGAACATAAAAAAAGAACTATACCATTCGAAATTTTTAAAAATATGAATTGTAATAACTTAATTTTAGACTGGCAATCCTTGAAATTTGTAAACTATTATAAATATGAATTGAATGGATTTAATTTTCAAAAAATTAATGCTTAGTATTCTCCCTAATTTTTGGGGTAAATTTAAAAACTGGCAACCTTGCCTGTTGATACATAAATCAAAATAATTGTCATTGTTTATGTTAGTGACCGACCGAAGTTTCGGTTTCGGTTTCGGCCAGTTTCGCCCAACAAATCGAGTTTCGGCCGCAGTTTCGGTTTCGGCCGAAATGGGCCGAAACTCACGTGTTCGTGAATTTTGAGAGACTGGCTCTGTTTGTGACGTGGTTGGGGTCAGCCCAACCAGTTAATATGACACTACATTTTTTTGGCTTTACATGTTTACAATAAGTGTGACAAGGTTCACAAAGTCCGTAAATTTAATAATACAAAATTTAAAAAAGTTGTATTGGACTGGCTAAAATGTACTGACTTGTAGAGAATCTCTTAAAAGTGATAGGTATATGACGCATCTGAAGTACACAGAAAATAACTCAAGAACATTCACACACACACACACACACACACACACACACACACACACACACACACACACATGTTTAGATTAGATGTACAGACGAATTTGAGAATGCATGGTCAATCCGAAACGAAATTGCTTTGCACACACACACACACACACACACACACACATGTTTAGATTAGATGTACAGACGAATTTGAGAATGCATGGTCAAATGGACTCAAATGTGAATTTGGACTCAAATGTGCTTGAAGCGCTCGTGGCCCCGCGGACTCAGTGTTCTGTAAACGATCACTGCAGTAAGCAACTTTCACTATGGCCGGTCCATGGATGGGTGACCATCCATGTGATCACTTTGTGACATTTATTTGAACGTTTCCGTGCTTCGGAAGGCACGTTAAGCCGTTGGTCCCGGTTGCCAGTAAAATGGCAGTCGTTAAGCTAAGTTGAAGGCTTTATTTCAACAGCAGGCAGTCACAACCTGCGCCTGTCCATTTAAACACGGCAATACGGCTCACCACCTATTACGTGGGACAAATTATACAAAGGTGAAATGTGGGCATATAATATGCCTCTGCCTACCTCTTCGGGGATAAAGGCGTGACCATATGTATGTATGTATGTGCATGGGATTATAGATCTTAAGGGGCCCATGCAATATTGGAGGTGACTGTACCTATCGTTAGTACTCGTACTTACTATAAACAATTTAAAATCATTGTCACCTTAGTGTAGGGGAAGAAACTTACACCTGCAACACAGTTTTTACTAGCGAAGGTGTGAGGGAATCCCACATTGTTGTAAACCTTGTTTATGTCAATAAAGAATATTATTTATTATCATCAATACATATAATAAAATCGTAACAGGTCGCTGTCTGTACATGGAAGATAGATAAGAAAAAATATTATAGGGGGGCTTTATGAACGCAATAGAACCCAAAACAATGATTTTTAGAATTTTTGTCTGTTTGTCTGTATGTCTGTATATCTGTTTGTCTGTACGGTTGTGCACGCTAATCTCAGTAACCGCTCAACCGATTGCAATGCGGTTTTTTTTATTGTGTTGAGGTTTGCTGCAGTTAACGTTTAGCGTTTGTTTTATGTAAATCGGTTTAGAAATAAAAGAGTTATAACACTTTTAAGAATCAGATATTTTTAAAATTTTAATTGTAGGGGTTTCTTTGAATGTGAGTGAACCTAAACTGGCGTGTTGGCTTAATCATAAAAGCTGAATTGTTTTAAAATAGACTTAATAATTTAGCTCTTTTATGATTAAGCAAACAGGGCAGTTTCAGACGCTGCTTGATGACTCTGATGATGAAATACCTTTCCTTTCATACAGCTAATGTGACGTAAACGAAGTTGCGGGCTCAGCTAGTTTAAAATAAAGAATATTATTTATTTAATATGTTACTAACCTAAGATTTAGAAACTTACAAACGAATTCCAATCACTAGTTACAGCTGTCGTCTAGGACCTGCTCGCGCGCAGGAAGTAACAGCGGGCTCCCACTTACTCCTGCTGGAGATCATAGCTCGCACCATAGTATTTAGCGGGAGAATATCCACGTCCAGACCTGCTACGAGTACCTGTCACTGCCGCGCTGTGCTCCTGCTTCGCTCCTCGCAGTGCTGGCACTCAGCAGTGGTTTCCCGGTGTATTCGCCACAAATAATAACGAAGCTTCCGTGCCCGGTAAGCATCTGTGACAACCGGTAGGTGAGAGCGCGCGTGAGACTGGTTATGGGGTTGGAGTAGAGACTCCAACCCCATAACCAGTCTGACTGCCTCAAGTGTGGCGACTCCACCTCTTGGTTGCTCGACACGCACCTTCCAGGTCTCCTTGGTTTTCTGGTAGAGTTCGGACCGCCGAGATTCGATTTCTCGAGACGCAGGCCTATACCCTCACTCCAGCTCTTCCTGGCGCCATTTAAACGATGACGCAAAGGCCCTCGCTCCCAGGTCCCATGGTGGGGTCTCGGGTAGGAGACATACTGCCTCAACTGAGATCGTAAGGTATCCCCTTATGGCGACTGCATGGACGTGACTGATAGTAGGAAATTCTTATGTTACTACACAAGTCAAATGTGTCACGTCCTGCGCCATAACATTATAATTCATTATCTAAATATTTGATTTTGTTAATTTAGCACATCTTCATGTACGTGCCTCAGGATGACAATCACCCTCCGCACCACTCCTCAGTTTGATGTATATAATCTTTAGTATTCTAGATTAATCAATCCATTCATCCGTCTGTAGCCAGCTATCTAGTAACGCTGTAGCTATGTAAAATCTCTGTGGCGGCTATGCCGCTAACTTAGTACGTCATAATGTAGTGCGTAACATAATTAATAGTGATCTGTAAATAGTCAGTAATTATCAGTAAATAAAAGTGTGCACACAACTTCTGTCTCTCCCTACGAACACGCTATAAAATGGTGACCCCGACGATGAAAAAACCGAGGATGTAACAAGAACCCGACGATGAAAAAACCGAGGATGTAACAAGAACCCGATGATGAAAAAACCGAGGATGTAACAAGAACCCGACGATGAAAAAAACCGAGGATGTAACAAGAACCCGATGATGAAAAAACCGAGGATGTAACAAGAACCCGACGATGAAAAAATACTCCAGCGATGAAGAAATACCGCTACGAAGCATGAAGAAACAAATCGACGTCAATGGAAACAACGTTCAAGCTCCCCGAAACCAATCAGCAGCATCATCGCAATCTTCACAGCAGTCCAGTACGAATTGTAATATCGTCTCAGACAGCCAGCCAGCATCTCCGGCCTCATCAAGGATACCACGAGCTAGTAGCGATCGCTTCAGCCTGGTTACCCTTCGGCCACAACAGTGTATAGGCACAGCCAACTGCAACTACGGTAAATGTAAGTAGAGCGAACGTCTCTCCCGTCTACGCAGCAGTCAGCTACACTACGAAGCAAACACCCCGACAATGAGGGTTGCTCATCGCGCACCGCAGAACTGCACTCAGCCTGGCTCACTGAGGAATAGCAGCATTGAATTCCTACTCCATGGGATCAGTGGCATAGAGTCCCTACGGGACCAGCGCAATTTAGTTCCATTCCGACGCAATGGAACAACAGGATCTGGCACTGGTGAATCATAGCAGACGAAGACACCCTACTTATATACAAATAAGGAAAAAAAAATCAAAAAAATCAAAAATATATTTATTTCACATAGGCATTTTACAGATGCGCTTGTAAAACGTCCAGAATATAAAACAAAAACTCTACCACCAGTTCACAACGCGACCCACCTGAGAATAACTGGCAAGAAACTCAGCGGGTTGTTCTTTTTTTTTGCTCTATTTACAATTTTAAAGAATCTAAAAACTAGGCATTGTAACAATTTTTTTGAGAATCCAGCAGAGCAGGTCATTTCCAGGCTTCCTTATCCAACAAATAATCATTGATTGTATAGTAGCCCCTGCAGTACAATTTACTTTTAACAGATCTTTTAAACTTATTAAGGGACATACTTTTAATTTCGTCTGGAAGCCTGTTGTAAAAGCGTATACAGTTACCCATGAAAGAATTGCTGGTTTTGTGCAATCTGCTATGAAAAACAGCAAGGTTATTTTTATTTTTAGTGTTAACATTGTGTCTATCACTTAACTTAGCGAAACTATGTAGATTTCTTTGTACATTCATAAGGTTTTCAAAAATATATTGTGATGCTGGAAGTGTGTGTGTGCTTGTGTGTGGAAGAAAGTGATCTGCGAAAAAATGCAAGAAATTTGCCGACGTCAACTGCTTATTAAGAAGATTTTGACAGAAACTAGCAAAAATAAAGTATAACGATAAAATTCAAGAAATTATACGATTTATTGGAAAGCCGCAATGAGCTGTCATATGGTGATGTAAACATGAATTACGTAACAAAATGTTGAGTCGACGCGATAGCTACAACCACCTATGGTTGAACCACCCATCCCGTGACACTGGAAACCGAAAACCAGCTCTAATTGAGATGGATCTCAGAAATACATGACCCTTCACGCCTTGTCTTAACCGACTGAAAAAGTGGTTATTGAATTTTGGTTAAAATGTGGGCAAATACACCAGGAATAAAAAGCCTAGAAATGGCAATAAGAAGGCGAGTGAATTGAAACTCTTACGGTTGTGCCACGCAGAATCCGCTCGAGCGAAATCTAGGTGCGGCGCGTCGAGCGGAAAGATCAAATGTACTGAGTTGTATGAAGCATGCCACGACCCGCCGCTCCAGCGAATCCGCGGCATAGACAGCGGTGTAAGGGGACGAACTCAGGGACGAAAAAATATTGATTTTTTAATTTTTATGGTAATATAGACTGGCTTTGGTTACTCACATGATATGCCATATCTTATTTCATAAAATATCTTCATTCCACATTAAGTAGACCGGTCCCAGACTCAACTCAAATGAAAATTTACAGCACAGAGATAATAACCAAAATAATGTAAGTATATATCATCAGGCAAAATGAAAAAAGATATAGTCGCTATTTTCTAAATATTAAGTGTGAGATAATAAATATATGGCTGAATAATATGATGACTGGAAATAAATATGAGAGAGGCCTATGTCCAGCAGTGTGGACTGCTATAGGCTAAATTGATTGATTGATTGAAATATTATTCCGCCAATAGCATTTTTATATGAATTTAGTAAGAATGCGATTAATTCAATATTCTCAAGGAATCACGCAGTGAATAGCACTTTTTGGTTCGAGACAAATAGTCTACAGGTACGCTTCACAAATGTTTCACCGCTTTTCGGCAGCAAGAAATTTTGATATAGTTGTATATCGGTCCAGTCACGGGTTAGTCTGCTACCAAATTTCTTCAATACAATTTAATATTACGCCCTTTTTTTTTACGTGAGGGAAAATCCTCAGAGTATGTTATGCCGGACTCTTACCGACTAAAAAACCTCACGCAACGCCCAACAGCCTGTGGTTGGGAGCCCCGGGTAAGCCCTCGGAAGGATGTCCCGGGACTCACAACAGACCTACGGCCGCCACTGCGGCCACGCCCAGGAGGTGGTTCGGGTGGTATCCCGCGTCTTTGGGGGGTTTCGGGTGTTATCCCGCTTCTAAGGGGGGGCATGCGTGAGATGCTCACGGACTTTGGACTTTTGTCGTCCTTTGTCTCCTCGTCTCCTTACGGGGACGGCCCCAGTGTGGCGACGGGCTTTATCTCTAAACGATGTCACGTTATGAACTTAAAATAAAAATGTAAAACGTAGGTTTGCTGTAATTATTTTATTAGGCGCTATTAAGCGTAGGTATATCTGGGTATACTTAGGTCGGTATAATGGGTGTGTCCTTAATAGTGTCAAAGTAGGGGTAGTTGATGGAAGGAGATATGGTGGGATGTAAGCTATATATAAGCGTGCGCAATAGTAGAAGAGGAAATCAGGAACTAACTAAAATTAATTTATTTTACTTCATACTGTCGAAGAAATTTTACATCAAAGTAAATTATCCTATAAAATATATTTCACTGAAATACCAGTGAGGGCGTACGTAGCCCAAATATTTAAATAAAATTATACATTTGAAAACGGAAGCTCTGGTAAGCATCAATTGCGTAAATTTTATTAAGTAAATTAATTGTGGGTAATTTTCATGTAAAAAAAAAGAATAGTTTAAGTACATTTATTTTATCAGGCAGGCGTTTGTGAAATTTAGAAAAGGGGGTAATGTTCTTTTGTATATTAAATGTTTTAAAATGGGGTTAAAAATAATAGTAAGGGAAAGTTTAGGGATGTCTATGGTTGAAGAGGGTGTATATAAAAAATATTGTTTGTTCTTTTCAGAATGAGCTTCCAAGTTTTGGATAAAAAAACTGCTTGTACTTTGATGTTAAAGTGGTCTTACGTACAATATTGTTATAGGCGTAGGCGTAGGCGTACCCATATTTTAAATACACATATCCTGGAAGAAGGACGTCCCAATCCAGAAATCCGGATGAGTACTTAGTTTTAAGTAGTTATAAGTCTTATATTGTAGAATATTACAATAAAAGTAAAAATACTCTGTAATACTCGCATTATTGACTCCAGGACAAATTATATTACCTTACCCAAACTACTGAACCGCCTGGGAACTCCCGGGATCATTTCCGGACTTCCCAGAAGCGTGTCAACGAAATTGCGAGGGTCAGCTAGTATTAATTTTAATTGTTAACATAAAATGTAGTGGTTGCCAGTAAAATGACAGTCGTTAAGCCAAGCAGGCAGTCACAACCTGCGCCTGTCCATCTTCTCAACACAACATCGGTTCACCACCACGACTGGTGACGACGTGCTCTGGGTCTTGCAGGTGGTGGCAAGAGAAACAGCTGGTTTCTTGGTGAACTTTATAATAACGGTTGATTGTACAAAATCACAGACGTATAGGTAGGTATATATAGGTGCGCGTGTTGAGGTGACGGTGTTTTTTGACGTAGTGACTGACGGCCGCACAGCTGTTGCTCGGTGAGCGGGGCGCGTGGACCCCCCGCGTCTTGGATGCCCCTGCGTCGTCCTGCTGGCGACGATATGTCTCCGACAACGACAATGCATATAATATGCCTCTGCCTACCCCTTCGGGGATAAAGGCGTGACCATATGGATGGATGGATGTTAACATAAAAATTTTACCACAACTTTAGTATGTTAACATAAAAATATAGTACCTAAGTACTTGCCCATAAGTTCCCATATATGAAGTTGATAAGTATTGAGTCTGTCTCTAAATAAGTTTTTGTTTCTCCCATGTACTTTACTTTAGTCGAAAGTTACTTTCATCTTTTGCTGGTGTTTTTTAGGGCGTGGCCATTATTTGAGATATGGAACTTTGTGGAACCAACCACTTTGCCTTCGTTCGTGATGGTACTGAATGTTCTTTTCCGATATTAATAAATATAAAAGTTACACTCTTATACAATCGTATAATAAAAAAAACACTGTTTTAGTTAAGTTAAGCATTTTATGACTATTTATGACATGAAAAACATAACACTTTATGCTTACGGTTAGATGTTAAAATCTCCACTTATATTCGGTAAAATGGGCTGTGGCTGGGTAAAACGCTGGCACTCATAGGGCGACAACGATATGTACACAGAAAATCGTACAATGAGAAGCTGTCAGATGTAAAATATCCATGAACAGACTATAAAGGTGCGGTTCCACTTAGGTGGAGCGGAGCGGAGCTGTGCAGCGATTCACAAATCACGGTGCGGAGTACCTTAAGGCGGGAGTGAAACGGAGCGGAGCTGTGGATTTTAAGCCAATCACATGGTTGAAAATCCACAGCTCCGCTCCGCTCCGCCTAAGTGGAACCACAGCTTTAGTAGGTAGTTATTTGACAAGTAATAATAACAATAATATTCACAACGCTATCTGATCCCAAAGTAAGCTAGGAATAACCTGCTCGTGTTATGGGTATCAAACCACGGATATTAATACTCATATACTTTTTAATTAAATACATACATATTATACATAGAAACACCCAGACTCTTGAGACAATCATTTATGGGTCACACAAATATTTGTCTCAGGTGGGAGTTGAACCCAAGACCTACAGCACCACAGGCGGTATCACTCACTACCGACTGCGCCATAGGCTAATGAGTTGTTATAGTCCGTTCAGTTATATTACTTCCTCAAAGGTTTACATCTCTATCGACTATACATGCCCATATTGAAGTGACTTAAATCACACACTCCCATCTCGTCACACATATTCGCGAGTCCATTTTATTGGGTAGTAAAATAAATAAATGTGTCTATAACCTTTCAAGTTTCAACCTAGTGCAAATAAATATAATATATCGTCAACATCACGCGTAAAGAAATCACGCTCACTGAAGCTGATTTCATTCATATTATCAGACTTGTCAAGTGCTGGGAGCCCAGTATGGGCCCGATACATAGTCTAACTGCACTTGTCATGCCTCGTCAATATCTTGTGTACATACACGTCGATGCACACACATACATGCAAAGAAATCACGCACACTGAAGGAACTTTCATTTATAAATATCAGACTTGACTCAATATTATTGACCGTGTCGCTAGCCCATTAGGAATTCATCCTAACTCTATGGTTTTGACACGTTCTGAGTACGTCCACCACCGCCATGGCGGCCATTTCGCTCGCCGCCCCGCAATTCGCTAAGACCGCGATGCGTGGCATCACTGTTAAGCGGCCAACGGAAAAATCATTGATACATATAGCGAATAACGACGAAAACAGATTTGGAACTTTATATTTAGTTTGTGGACGAGATGTTGATAGAATCCAGAAGCAAAGAAGAATAATTAAACATGTGAAATGCAAAGCAGCATACGAAACGGGAATAAGAAATAGTTGAAACAAGCGCAAATTGGTCAAAAAAATATTTACATGTTCTTGGTTATCAGATAACGAGCCAAGGGATGAAATCTACTCAATAAAAAGCGCAAGAAAATATGGATTACCCAAAATGCTGTTGGTACAGATAGCCAGAAGGAATACCCAGAACAAAACAGGGAAGGAATTGCCCTCAGTGTACGCGGACTACGCTTCGCCAAACACGTTTATGGGACATCAATACAGCTACTACAAACTTCTTCTATGATCAAAAACATCAAGATATAGACAATCCAGACCGACCAGACTCAACTCACGTACCACCGTTCGAGCATAGAATCGTCTTAGATCATCTAACCACAGGATGCGCCTTACTTAAGCATTGTTTTCTGCCATTGCACATGACCATTTGGTCTTTTGGCTTTATGAAAAGCCTGTACATCAGTACATCATTTTATATGATTAAACTAGTACATTACATTGTAGTTGACTGTACAATAACAATTAACACACAACAGCCATTACGCGTTTGTCGATTAATATATTTTTAAATGCAATGAAATTTTATATGTCTTTGTGTTTCCCCCTTCACTTGTATAAAAATTGGCAGAATATTTTTGTATGCGGTGGTTCGCAAAGGCTAGTCCCGTGTTATATGGTCTAAGAGAATCGTACATAGCATAATGTTGTATACCTAATTGATTTTTGTAATAATGTTTTGGATTTTTGTTTTTTAAAAAAGGGGGAGTTCTATGGCGACTGCATGGACGTGACTGATAGTAGGAAATTCTTATGTTACTACGCAAGTCAAATATATCACGTCCTGCTCCATAACATTATAATTCATTATCTAAATATTTGAATTTGTTAATTTAGCAATAATCGCATCTTCATGTACGTGCCACAGGATGACAATCACCCTCCGCACCACTCCTCAGTTTAATGTATATAATCTTTAGTATTCTAGATTAATCATTCCATTCATCCGTCTGTAGCCAGCTATCTAGTAACGCTGTAGCTATGTAAAATCTCTGTGGCGGCTATGCCGCTAACTTAGCACGTCATAATGTAGTGCGTAATATAATTAATAGTGATCTGTAAATAGTCAGTAATTATCAGTAAATAAAAGTGTGCACACAACTTCTGTCTCTCCCTACGAACACGCTATACCCTTATCACCCTGACGGCCATCGCCTTCTGCGGGCTAAGCAATCTAGCCGCATTGCTGGCTGTCGGGATATCCGCCCATACTGGGGCCCCGTACGTACAGTCTCCGCTCAGACGTCAGACGTTCCCCAGGAGACTCAAGCGTTGGGTCTCCTGATGTTGGGCAACAACCGCGAGAATGTGACTGATGCCCTCTCTCAGTTTTGGGACCAAACTTCGGAACTGGTATCCAAAGTTCCACCGGCTATCAAGTACGAGCCCCAACTACGTCATTGAGGGCTCAAAGCCGATGCCGAAACCCCCTACATGTAAGCTGGATCCGACAGGTGGCCCCTTCCAAGGTTCCAAAGCACAGTGCCTCGGGTTTGTGAAGGGCGACCTCAAGACCCAGACACCGTATTCAACCCACCACAGGACTGCATCGCGATGTTTTGCTCCTCACGCTGTAATGAGGGTGTCTTCGGCGTAACACGTTACGCTGAGAAATCTGAGCAACAGACCGCAGCGCCAATCGTAACCGATGTTTCAGAGATTCGGTCCTAAGACCAATCCCTGTGGAACACCAAACGACGCCGATGCTGTCCTAGCCAGCTTGGCTAAGTTATGGCCTTCTCGGAAAGATAGGCTCAAACAATTCGACGGAGGTAGGAAGGCATACCATGGTGAATAAGCGGCTCCCATAACGCAGCTCCAGGGCAAGGTGTTGAAGGCGTTGGCAATGTCAAGAACTCAAGACACTGCCACTACCACCTCGCCCTTTTCTGTTGGCGCCATAACAAAAAATACCTACTAAAATCAAAACATCCACACACAACAAACGTAATATTTTTATGGCCAATTTTTGTAACCAGACAAGTGCGAGTCGGATTCCGGGAGGAACCCTCTGTGCGGGAATCCGACTCGCACTTGGCTGTTTTTTTTTTCTTTTCAATATGAACACGTAAGTTTCGGTTTCGGCCGAAACTGACCGTGGGGCCAAAAGTTCGGTTTCGGTTTCGGCTGGAAATCCAGTTTCGGTCGGACACTAGTTATTTGTTCGAAGTGTAATTATGATCCTAATAAGTAAATAGCCTTTGAGAATGCCGAAAGGCGAAACGGATTAGGTATTGTAATAATAAATATTGTGGAACAGTACAAGTAAACTTTTCAATACTTACTATTGTTACTTTTACGTTAATCAAATATTGGCGACTATACTGTAATTTAAAAACTATATATATATATGTATATACTGGGTGTAGATCTACATCTTGTGCAATACTTGCACAATGTGACTCTACTGCCTACACTCGATATGGGCTCCCGACACGATCATGCCTTGCAATTGTCAATCACGTTAATATGAATGAAAGTTGCTTCAGTGTGCGTGATTTCTTTGCATGTGTGTGTGCATCGACGTATAATTATGTAACACGGATCTGTATTATTACAGATCAGTAATATGTACACATGATATTTAACGTGCTTGACAATTGTCAATTTGATCGTGTCGGGAACTCGGGACCCCTTCAATATCTTTTGATAAAAAAAAAATTTTTTTTAGCCTTTTTAAATTGAATTCGTTTTTTAATTCCAACGGGAACTCTGCCTAACCACCACTGACAATACGTGAACATATAAGACAGAAAAACCGGTCAAGAGCGAGTTCTGTACCACAAAACGGCAAAAAGTGAGCGGTGAACGCTCGAACGCAGCCAGTATGTATGTCTAATACCTACAAACTTAGACCATATATCACGGGACTAGCCTTTGCGAACCACCGCATACAAAAATATACTGCTAGTTTTCATAGCGGGTGAAGGGGGAAACACAAAGACATATAAAATTTCATTATATTTAAAAATGTATTAATCGACAAACGCGTAATGGCTGTTGTGTCAATTTTTATTGTACAGTCAACTACAATGAAATGTACTAGTTTAATCATATATAAAATGATGTAGGTACTGATGTACAGTGCTTTTTATAAAGCCAAAACACCAAATGGTCATGTGCAATGGCAGAAAACAATGCTTAAGTAAGGCGCATCCTGTGGTTAGATGATCTAAGCCTACAAACGATCAGCTGCATGCTAGAGGTCTTAGCACTGGGTAATAAATAGGCATTATGCGAGTATCATTTACAATCTTTCGCTTTTTAGATTTATCATTAATTATAATTAAATAAATAATAATAATAATATAATTTATCATTAATTATAATTTAATAATTATTAAGTACTTACTTAAATTTATGTTCACGTATGATTGGCCAGTGGGTACAGGCAGAGTTCCTTTGCAAATAAAATCAAATTTGACATGAAAAAAAAAACATTTTTTTTATCACGAAATATTAACGAGTGTTAAGGCAGTAGAGTCACGTTTGCAAGTATTTGCACAAATGCAGATCTACACCAAGTATAGCTGGCTATAGCTCACCTGCAGGCCCCTCTTTCCCAGTGGGCACTTTGGGCAAGTGCCCAGGGCCCCGCGATCGATAGAGCCCCCCCTCAGATCAAGTACAAAGTCCCTAGTTCGGCGTACAAGTGCGTTTAAAAACCATAGACTATCAGCCTCCATGACCAGGGGCCTGAACATGGCGGGAGTACTGCTCACCCTCCTTACAGAAGCAGGGCCAAGACTACAGAGTGATGTGAAAGTTTTTCTCACGCCACACGTCTCAAGAAACGGGATACCTCCCGAACTACTCTAAAAGATGCGGTAAAGTACCCGAACCCCCGAGATGAGGCTGCAGCGGTAGCCAAGGTCTGTCGGGAACTCAGAGACATCCTTTCAAGGACTGATCAAGGACTTACATATTGAACCTTTTTAATACATTTTCTAAGTTATTTCTCTGTGATAATGTAGTTCTGCCATTTTCTAAGTTTAGATCCACATTTATTCCCAAAAAGTCTGAAAATAACCCTAAATCTTTCATCTTGAATTCTCTGTTTAAGATTGTTTTTAAGTGAGTGATCTCATTTTCATTAGTTCCAAAAATAAGTATATCGTCTACATAAATTAAAACAAACATTTTATCTTTATCAGTATGCCTTTTATACAAGCATGGATCACATTTAGACCTTATAAAGCCTTTTTGAATTATTACAGCATTAATTTCAATGTTCCTGGACTTAGGCGAACTTTTTAACCCGTACAATGAATTATTCAATTTTACAATATTATTATCTCCTGCATATGCCCCTTCTGGTAAACTTACATACCTACACATTTTCTAAGTGTGGTTTTAGTCGGTAAAAGTCCGAACTAGCATCCATGAAGGATTTCCACACGAAAAAGAAAGAAAAAGGCGTTTCAACATTGAGGGTGCGGCTTGAGGTACAAATTGGAGCCACACTGGGTAGAAAACTATTTACTATTTTGAGGTGGTGAAGCCTGTCATGGAGGAATGGCTGTAGAAGGGACGTGGCAGCCTCACCTGCTGAGTGTCACGGCACTGAAGACACTGCGTTCTCCTGCTGAGCACGTTGCTACCAAGGCGTGAACATTCTCTCGCTGGAAATCATGGTGAGCCCCAGCAGCAGAAGAAGGGACGCCGCCCGCTAGGAGGGAGCGGGAGAGAACTCCTTCCTCTCAAGTTTCACAGCCAGTGGGGTCGTCGTAGGCTGAGCCCACAACACCCCGTCATCCCACGTAGAGAATAAAAGTTAAAATTTAAAATATAAAACGATGGTTTATTATGAACTGAAAAAAAACTCGGGGTCGTGGTTCGTGATCGGGCAGCAAGAGGCTTTGCGATTTCCGATAGTCTTCGCAGGGTTCGACTTATCTTGGGTTTCCTGGATGGTGATGCAGTCCGCGAGGTAGCCGTGCCGTTCACAAATTCGGCTGGCACGGTGTTCTCAACCCGTAGGGTGGATGGTTTCTTGTAGAACCCGAAGGGGGTGTCTTCACAACCCGTGGGGTAGACGTTCCTTCGTGGAACCCGAGGGTGGATCTTTACAATCCGTAGGTTGGACTTCCGCAACCCGTAGGGTGAAGCCTGGAATGTTCCAGATAAGGGGTTAGCTGGAACCCTTTTTCCCGCCTATTCCCTAAGACAGCCGACCCTTGCTAACCATTGCAGGAATCGGGAGTCTTACAATGTCTGCTTACAGCACTAATTTTACAGGGATGTTTTTTCAAACCCCTGTTAACTACCCCCCTATAACAGGGTTGACCAACAGCCGTTAATTTTCACTGTTTAAAATTTAGATTACATTATACATAATTTAACTCACCCAATGATGGGGTACTTGACGTTTGCAGCTAAACAATTGTTCACTTAGGGAGAATTTCGCTCCCTATAAAATTATAATTAGTTTTCAATTACTTCAATTAATTCCCGATTCACCGACACCTTCGCGACAGTATAATTTAAATTTGTGATATGGTTTCCTAAACTTCGCGCGCAGTCCTATTTATAGCATTGGACAGCGCCTCTGGCGGCAAGTAGCGTCCCTACGTACTACGTCACTCTGGTTACGTCAGTGCTGGTGTTGATGTGACTAGTTGTCGGCAGATGGCGCTTTCATTTATTATCACTAAAATTTCATTTTTAATTAACTAATTTTATTAATTTATGCACACGTTGTTGCACAACGTTACATACTCCCCCGCTCCGGTGAGCGTTTGACGTACCCTAACACGTCAAATGCTGCGTTCGTCCTCGAACGCCCCTAACATAAGACCTACTACTCGTCTATGTGTGTGTGTATGTTATTGTGCTGTGTGAATGAGGTGATGCTGGGTATAGCGAAGAGTCGGCCTTAACCTTAATGAAACCAACTCGCAGGTTGTATGTAGGTGATTCTGAAGAATCTTTATGGGACAGAAAGAGAAAAGACGTATTTGAGGCTTTGGGTTGAAGGTTCAGGTAATACGCACCGCCTGAAAGTGGGGTGTGTATAATAAGGCTTTTTGCTGAAGGCTGGGATTTATACAACCGTCCCAGAGAAGAACATCCTACTAGGGCTAGTGTAACACTTCCGACTCATAGGATGGACTATCCCCCAGGGCAAGCATCTAGCTTCCGAGTGGTAGGAGTAGCCATATAAATAAAATAACATAACGGTGACCTACACCTAAGACTGTTAGGGCAAGACAAATGCTGCCAAATAACAGTACACCATAAATCTGTTCGGGTAAGACTCATGCTTCCTCGTAACAGTAACCAACCTACCACCTAAATCTGTTAGGGCAAGACCATGCTGCCAACTAACAGTAAACGACGAACTCTGTTAGGGATAGACCCATGCTTCCAACTAACAGTAACTCCCAACTAAACCAAGAAACAGAAAAGTGATAGAAAATAAATTACTTGCAGAATCCTCCGTGATGCTAGTTAACCCCTATGTCCCCATGACGAACACGGCACGTGTTTGTCACGTTGTTATATGTAGTTATTTGAAAGTCGTGTGTAGTGTGTAGTGTCCCTAACTAATCACTAGGCTATTTAGCCACTTAACAAAATAAAATAAAAAAAAACTAAATGCTTATTCGCAACCTTAGTAGTAATCCCAAAAACTAAGTGCTTATCCGCAACCTTAGTAGTAGACTGTTGACTATGACAATTATGTCAACCCTAATAGATAACGAAGATAATTGATCTTTGGCCATTATGCCAATTATATAAAAAAAATGGGACCCTTGTGTGCCACCATAGTAGTATAAAATGTATGTGAGTGTTTGATTGTATCATGTGTATGTGTGTGCGTAAGAAGTCAAGCGTGTATAATTAATGATCTTTGGCTATAATACCAATTTCTAACAAATGATGGGGCCCTTGTGTGCTACCATAGTAGTATAAAATGTATGTGCGTACCTCTTTGTATAGTATGTATGTGTGTACGTAAGAAATCAAAATTGTGTAACTTTTGTTTTGTTTGCGAATAAAATGTTGACGTAATAATGTTGATGTAAACGTGTTATCTATCGTTGTATCTAAGGCTAGTGTTACACTACATGTCATGCTATATTAACCCGTCAGCTTTAGCCGGGAAACAAAACTTAAGACATTTGAGTCACTTTCTCTAATCTACGAATGTGACTCGCCTGTCGCTAGTCTGCCCCCTCCTTCCGCCTTTGGGAGTCATCAAACATGCAATGCAAGTGTCACTATGTAAATAAACAAAAAAAACTGCTTGTTAAGTGTTGGGAATTGTGTGTGAAGATAATTATGATGAATGTGTGATGACTATATACTACCTAATTATTATGTAAGTGTAATTGTGAAACTTCCGTATGAAAATATGTATGCGTGTAACATGACACGAAATGTGGTACCTAATGTGCCACCTCAGTATTAAAATTATATGACGGTGTGCTAACACCCTTAACCTTCCTATCGATTTAATAATTAGAAACAAAATTGTGTATCTGTATTGATATGCTATGTAAGCTATTCGCATACGCATCTTAGCGCAGTGTGTTACGGCCTTTACCGTTATCTGCATTCGTCTACGCATCGTTGAGGAATGTTTATGTTTTTCGACTCACAGATGCAATGGACGATACCGAATGTTGTTTTATGTCTTTAACGTGCCAACTTCCTAGGTTTGTTCCTGTCATATCTTCCAGGATATAGACCAAATTCGATAGTTTTTCTTTGACCCTACATTTGATAAATTTGGGGGCCAGTTTTTTAGAAAAATATGCGTCCTTATCACTTTGGAAATAGCATTTTTTCCACACTATGTCGCCTACTTCGAATTGTGCGTGTCGGTGTCTCGTGTTGTAATGGTGTGCGTACTTTAGATGGCTACGCCAGAGGTTCTCTTGGACTGTGTTGAACACCTCTGCGAGATATCCTAGGTTCTCCGCGTATATGTTTCTAGGCAATAGGTTAAGTTCGCTTGGGTCATCATTTTGTAAGTAATGTGACCCGCATGTTACCAATTCCCTACCATGAACCAAATATGCTGGTGTGTAACCGGTGGACGCGTTGATCGAGTTGTTGATCGCAAATTGGATTTTTGGGATATGTATGTCCCATGACCGATGGTCATTATTAGTAAAGATTGATATGGCTGTCATTATAGTTTTATTGTACCGTTCTACGGTATTTACTTGGGGTGTGTATTTAGGTGTGAAGTTGATGTTGGGAATTTTATATTTTGTAAATAATGTGTTCAACTCTTTACTTATGAATTGGACACCGTTATCCATTAATACCGTTTGTGGTATGCCATGTACCATGAAAACATTGTCCTCTAGTATTTTGGCTATTGGTTCTGCGGTAGCTCTGCGCAGTGGGAAGATTAAGCAGTATTTAGAGAAACAACACGTTACGACGAGAATGTAGACGTGTTGCTTTTTAGAGACCGGTTAGGGTCCTACCAGATCAGTCGAAATTGTCTGAAACGGGCGAGAGCATTGTTTGGGACGGCCCATCTTCCCTATGGATGCTTGAGTGTCATGTTTGTGTGCTTTGCACTTTTCACAAGATGACACATAGCTTACCGTGTCCTTATATAGCCCGGGCCAGTAATACCGTAACTTTATTTTATGGTATGTTTTAAAAATTCCGAAGTGTCCGGCTGTAGGTGAGTCATGGTTTTCTTGAAATACTGCGTTTCTCGCTTCGGGTGGTACTACCGTTTTCCACTCGAACTCATTGTTTACATAATCTTTTATGTCAGTTCGTCTGTATAGTACGTCGTTCTCTATCTTGAAATTGGGGTATGCCTGCGGTAAGCTAGTCACGCCGTTGCATATTTTTATGAACCATTCGTCCTTGCTGTCGGTGACTTTGCATTGTTTCGTGGATATGGTAGACACTGGTACAGCTCGTGACAATGCGTCTGGTATTATATTGTCTTTGCCCTTCCTGTGTTTTAACTCGAAGTTGAAACAGCTAAGCCGTATGCCCCAACGAGCTAACCGGCCGGTTGGATTGTTTAATGATATGAACCATTTTAATGCCGAAGTGTCAGTATATACCGTGAACTTGTGACCATTGTCTAGGTAGCACCTCCAATGTTCTAATGCGGCTATCACCGCCAAGCATTCTCGTTCTGTGACACTATAATTCTTTTCCGGACCGCTCAGTGACCGACTCATATATGCTATCGGGTGTTCTACTCCCTCGTGTAATTGTGTTAACATGGCGCCAATGCCAAAGTTGCTTGCATCTGTATGTACCTGAAATGGTTCATCGTATTTTGGACATTTTAGTACCGGGCTTTTTATTAAGTGTGCTTTTAGTTCCATGAACGCCCTTTCCGCCTCTGTGTTCCAATGAAATGCCGGGGCTCCTTTCTTTGTTGTAGTCAGTTTGTTAAGAGGTGCAGCAATCGTACTGAAGTTGGGTATAAACCGTCTGTACCATGACGCAGTGCCTAAGAACCTCTTAACGTCCTTCTTTGTTGTTGGTACCGGGAATTTCAGGATTGAGTTGACTTTCTCCGGATCTGTTCTGAGACCCAGACCATCCACGATGTATCCTAGGAACTTTAGCCTGTCCTTGAAGAAGTTAGGTTTTTCTAGATTGATAGTTAGATTTGCCCTTTTTATATATTTGTTGCACCCTTGAAATGAGTGACACATGTTCTTCGAATGTAGATGACGCTATCACTATGTCATCTATGTAACAGAACACCTTGTTTTGAAACTGTGGCCCAAATAGATTGTCCATTAGTCTTTGTTGTGAGCTGCTTGAGTTGCTTAGTCCAAATGGCAAAACCTTGTAATGGTATGCTCCTCGTCCTGGGATGAAGAAGGCTGTTTTTTCCCGGTCTTTTGGTGCTAAAGGAATTTGCCAGAAGGCTTTGGAAAGATCCAGTGTTGTTAGATACTTCACTTCTCTCAAGTTGTCTAATATCTTTGATATGTATGGCAGGCTGTATGCGTCCTTTTTTGTGACTGCATTGAGCTTGCGACTGTCTAGGCAGAAACGGGGCTTGCCGTCTTTTTTATTCACGATTAGTACGGGGCTTGACCATGGGCTCTGACTAGGCTCGATGACGTCAGCCTTTAGCATCTCGTCTATTTGTTCTGTTACTATTCGTGTTTTTTCAGGGGAGATTCTATAGGTTCGTTGTTTGATTGGCTTGCTGTCTCCCGTATCTATTGTGTGTTCTATTAGATGTGTTCTGCCTAGCCCTACTTTCTCATATGATATTTCTGCACATTTGGATATCATCTTTTCTGCTATTAAGCGTTGTTGTTGCGTGAGACTACGCCAGTCATACAGTTTGTTTTGCTCTTCGGATACTAATGACAGTTTAGGGTCATCGTCCACTATTATGGGTATATGTCCGAAGTACTTGGGACATAGATTAAATCTGAGCCAGAAATCTATACCTAAAATTAGGTTTGTGGTTATGTTAGGCACTATATACGCCGTAATTATGTGAGTTTTGTCTTCGAATTTGATGGGTAAATGTACCTTTCCTTGTACTACGGTTGTGTGTCCGCCGGCCGTTGTAACCGTTGTACTTATGTCTTCCTCTATCTTATATCCTATATTTTGTAACACTCTGTGTGAGTTGTTACCTAATATTGTAATTGCGGCTCCTGTGTCCAACAATCCATATGCTTCTAACTGTGGGTTTGACATTATTGTTATTTTGGCGTAAGGTCTGGGGTCATTTGTAGGTAATGGGGAGAGTATATTTATTGCATTCTGTAGACCTCACTTCTATTTTCCCACCTTTGTAACCATATGACTCATTCGTATTTCGGCATGCCATAGTCAAATGATACCTGGAACCACACTTCGAACATGGCCGTGCGTCGTCCGATGTTGTCGCCGCCACAGTGTTTTGCGATCTGAAGTTACGACTGTCGCGGTTGTAACCTGCGTTGTAGGCGTTACTGTTCCTGTAGGTATTGGTTGCGAATCTGTTGCTTGGGAAGTTACTGCCGTTTCTGTTGAAGTTGTTGAAACTTTGCCTCGTAGATGTTGAGGTCTTGCTCGCAGTTTTCTTGTTTGCAAATGCGAATTCCGCTGCTACCATTCCTTCAGATGCTGTTGGAGGTTCAGTAAAGAACGCTCTGCGTGCCACCATGTCCTCATGTTTCTTGCATACACTTTTCAATTGTTCCAATGAGACTATGTCTCCATTTGTTGCTAGGATGTTGTCGTATACGGGCCTGATGTTGTTTAATATGATGTGTAGCTTTTCCGTTTCGGACACCTTGTTGCTTAGTCGAGCAAACATACCATCCATAGTGGCCAGGTACACCACTATTCCTTCTCCGTTTCCTTGAGTGCGTTGTCGAATTTCCTGCCATAGGCGGTATTCGTAGTTGCTGACTCTAAAATCCTGTATTAGTGCATTCGTAAGGTCTTGCCAGCACGCAAATCTATCGCGATTACTGCGGTACCAATGCCTAGCGTTGCCTGTGAATAGTTCAGAGGCTGCTGTTAATAATCTCTTGTCGTCGATTTTTCGAGCTTGTTTAAAATCTTCCACCCGTTCAATGAAAGAGTGTACCTCCGAATTACCGTCGTATTTAAATTTGGAAAGCTCCGTAAGAGAGCATCGCTCATATTTTACGGGAAGCCTTAGAAAGTGAGTCTCCTTCAGGTTGTTGTTATTTGTCTTCTCTTTCACCTCCGTGAGGGCTTTTGCCTCCTGCGCTTCATTGGTAGGGGCAGCAATGCTCTCGTCCGCATCATCAAATTCGCTGGTGTTTGATGCATGCGAGTAACTTTTTGATATGGCTTTCAACCTCTTGTATGTGGTTTTAAAAGTGAGCTGAAAGTCGTCGTATCTTTCTTTGAGATCTGGTTCCTCTGGGGGAATGATTCTAGCAAATCTAGCCTCCATGTGAGCACATAAAGCTTTGGAGCTAGTCAATAATGCTAGTATGTATTTGTCCTGAAGGGACGCCACGTTTTTCTCCAACACGGCAAGCGAGGAATACAACCCTACTAAGTCTTCCTCCAATTCTAAAGGGGAGACCTGTAAGTCCTCTTCGTCCGTGGTTATTTTTAATTTTTTGATTTGTTGCCTGAGGGCTGCCACCGTTGAACCAGGTTCCTCTCCCCGGATCTTTACTTCATATGCAAGTTCCGCCTTTGGGAGTGATGTGAAGTTTGATTTGAATGCCATTATAATGACTATTTCAATTACTATTGACGGGAATCTTTAGTGATGATGATTATTTTCCAATGTATTGTGTGCTTATCTGCTACTTTAGTTGTATCAAATGAATTGTGAAAACTTTCGTAGCAATATGTGTATAACTGTAATGTGTGCTGAACTGTGGTGCCTAATGTGCCACCTGCGTAGTGAAATCCACTACTGGTGTACGACACACTTTAATTTGTTAATACGTTTGTTTATTATATTTGAAAAGTTAATTTTATGTAAACAACGAACGTTCACTATATTCGCTAACGAATTCTGTTGTAGTGGACGACGGCCCTTACCGTTGTCTGTTTACGTACTTGAATGTTGGCAGAATGTGTCTATTTTTCGACCCACCCGCGGAATAACGAAAATAAATTTGTTCTTTTTAGGGTTCGTTGAACCGAATTATAAATTGAACCTTTATGAAACTTAGTATTTGCTTTAGGAAATACTTCCCTATCCTTCACTCAAATAATAAATTGGACCCTTCTAGATATTAATTGTCTGTCTGTCTGTCTGTGTTTGAATATAATCTAATCAGAAGCAGTAAGTAGTGAAAGTGAAGTGTATGATGATGGGTTGATGAAATTAGCTAAATGTTTGACAGATTTAATCAATTAATGCAATTTTTGACCTTAATATTGTTTTTATTTAAATGTAACAATTCCCACGAACGTGCTAAGAGTTAATTGTATATTAACTCGTTCCAACTATTTTTTTTTTTAATATAGTTCCTTACTACTACGGAACCCTTAAATATTTCGAACTGTGTCAAAGACGATTCGCCCTTGGACGGTTCTGGAAATAAACTATATAGTAGTAACTAACTTTTTTATGTAAATTGTTCCTTACCACTACGGAACCCTTGAATATTTCGAATTGTTTAAAAAACCGATTCGTACTTGGACGATTCTGGAACTATTTTGTATCAAACTGTTGGTGTCAGGAGTATATTTTATTCACTTCCACCCACAGTTTATATGAAAAAAAAATTTCCGCTACTATCGAGCTACTAAATAACCATACTCGTAAACGTTATGAACGCAAAATCTGCCGTTGTTTATTCAGAACACGAATTAAAGTTACTAGTTTAATATTGTTTTTGGCAAGAATGTTTTCACTGCGTGATCTACGTTTGGAATGTTTTTTCTTACAGTTTTAATTCAGTGTATCAGAATTCAACGTAATTCGAAAAGTGAAAACAATTATAAATCTTTTATTATTTACGTGAAGTGCGACTTCGTAAAATATTTGTTCTACCGTTTTACTAAAGTGAAAATTCAATAGGGATTGTTACCCAGAAGGGTGATTATCGGCTGTTGGTCTCGCTGTAAATTCACATATAGGAAATACAACAAAATAATACACAAATTGAGGCGGTTTGACGCCGTAAAAAAATAAAAATTGTGGTGGTGATATACTGTGACTACTTTTTACGATGAATATATGTTATACAACTCACTTACGAAATTTAATGTAAGCGTTTCAAATTAGAAGTTTTACTTTAGAACTTTAACAACTGTAATATTTCAAATTGAACCACAAAAACTTTTGCTGTAAATTTACTTAAAAATTTTCCACCATAAAATAAATATCGAGGGTGTGAAAAATAAATTGGGGACCGTTAAAATTTGGAAGATTTACAATTCTATGTTGATAAAAAATTTAAATTTGGCCTTGTTCTTGTTTATGCCGAAATCTGTCTAAAATTAATAAAAACACACAAAATAAGAGGGAAGAACAAGTTGGCAGCAGAGGTCAGGAGAGCCAAATTCCTGGGTAGTTATATTAATTTTGAGGGAAACTACCCCGCTAACGGGCACTCTTAAGACTATTTTGCACAACTTAAAATTTCTTATAACTATGACCTCCCGACTCCCGTCGGAAATCGCTTTCTCGCTACCTGAAACCACGATATGGGCGCCACTGAAATGCTGATGTCTTTCAGGAAAGGAGAGAGAAATAAAAAGTTAGAATTTAAAATATAAAACGATCGGACGGAAATATGAAACGATCGGACGATCGAACGGAGTATGTAACGTTGTGCAACAACGAGTGCATAAATTAATAAAATTAGTTAATTAAAAATAAAATTTTAGTGATAATAAATGAAAGCGCCATCTGCCGACAACTAGTCACATCAACACCAGCACTGACGTAACCAGAGTGACGTAGTACGTAGGGACGCTACTTGCCGCCAGAGGCGCTGTCCAATGCTATAAATAGGACTGCGCGCGAAGTTTAGGAAACCATATCACAAATTTAAATTATACTGTCGCGAAGGCGTCGGTGAATCGGGAATTAATTGAAGTAATTGAAAACTAATTATAATTTTATAGGGAGCGAAATTCTCCCTAAGTGAACAATTGTTTAGCTGCAAACGTCAAGTACCCCATCATTGGGTGAGTTAAATTATGTATAATGTAATCTAAATTTTAAACAGTGAAAATTAACGGCTGTTGGTCAACCCTTTTTTTTTGGAACGAAGTTCCTTATCGCGCGTTGTGAAAGGGGGCTAGACGGAAAATATTCTCACGAAAAGTTGTAACGACACTTTTGGTAGTGATAGTGGTAGTGATAGTGGTAGTGATAGTGGTAGTGATAGTGATAGTGGTAGTGGTAGTGGTAGTGATAGTGGTAGTGGTAGTGATAGTGGTAGTGATAGTGATAGTGGTAGTGATAGTGGTAGTGATAGTGGTAGTAATAGTGGTAGTGATAGTGGTAGTGATAGTGGTAGTAATAGTAGTAATGATAGTGGTAGTGGTAGTGATAGTGATAGTGGTAGTGCTAGTGCTAGCCAGGGGATGAACATGAACTCTACGAGCAACACCAAAGCAAATAGGAGTTTCGCTCTGTTCAGTTTCAGTCGCGCGTAAAGGTTACACGCACTCACTTTTTTATATAAAATTAAAATAAAATTTTATTACAATTCCTTCACTTTAATCGAAAGGAACTTCGTTCCATCCGGGTGTCCCTTGACACCTCTCAAGTTTTTTTTTTTTTTTTTTATACCACTAAGGTGGCAGACAAGCATACGGCCCACCAGAAGGACCGGTGGTCACCGCAGCCTATGAACGTTTGCAACACCTGAGGTGCCACACTCGCGCTGCCGACCCTGTAAAAACCTTCTAAGACCCCCTTTGAAGAACCCCATACTGTAGGCGTTTGGGAAAACCGAGGCAGGGAGGTCATTCCACAACCTAAGCGTGCGCGGAAGAAAACACCTATCGGATCTAACCGTGCTGGAACGCACCGGACGCAGAGTGTGAGGATGAACTCCCTGTCTGTGGCGAGCGGTGCGATGATAGAACGTAGCCGTGTGCATCATATCAAACAATTCCTCAGAGCACATACCATTGTACAGGCGGTAGAACACGCATAAGGAGGTAAAGTCTCTCCTGTCGCGAAGAGGTTCCACACCAGCTGTAAGTACAGGATCGTTGACAATTCTTACAGCTCGCCTTTGCACCGAGTCAAATGGACGAAGCTGATATTCAGGTGCTCCCGCCCAGAGGTGACAGCAGTACTCCATATGCGGCCGCACTTGCGACTTATAGAGAAGCAGTGTTTGCGCCGCAGTGAAGTACCGCCGCGCCCTGTTGAGCACACCTAGCTTTTTGGACGCCAGCTTAGCCTTGTCCTCCACATGACTACGGAACTGAACGTCACTGGAGATGTCAACGCCAAGGATCCCTATACTTTTGGAGATGGAAAGAAATGTGCCCTGAAATTGCGGCGCTACAGTAATTGGGGTTTGCTTAGCGGTGAAAAAACACGCTTGTGTCTTGGAAGGGTTGAACTGGACAAGATTTTGTCCTCCCCAATCGGACACTCTAGTAAGAGTAGCCTCGATTTCAGACACAAGCTGTTCACGATTTTCCTCCACTGTGTCCCGAGAGATACCGGGGCGGCCCGTGTAACAAGTGTCCCCCGTACTGTCGTCCGCATAACAATGAATGCCGTCAATAGACAACATGTCATTGATATGCAGCAGAAACAGAGTAGGGGACAACACTGAGCCTTGCGGTACTCCAGCGTTTATGGCCATGCAGTCTGAACAGCTGCCGTCAACGACGGCCCTGATGCTTCTACCGGCCAAGAAGCTGGACACCCATCCGCATAATCTCTCGGGTAGTCCATATGAGGGCAGTTTCGTAAGAAGACCACGGTGCCAGACCCGGTCAAAGGCTTTAGAGATGTCGAGGCTCACAGCTAGAGCCTCACCCTTACTCTCGATAGCCGCCGCCCATCGGTGTGTTAGGTACACAAGAAGATCGCCCGTCGAGCGACCGTGATGGAAACCGTACTGCCGGTCGCTGAGCAGGTCGTGTTCCTCAAGGTACCCCAGGAGCTGTGTATTAATTACACGCTCCATCACCTTGGATAAAAGGGAGGTGACGGCTATAGGCCTGTAATTGGCCGGGTCGGTTCTGTCACCCTTCTTGGGTACAGGATGTACATACGCGATCTTCCACGACGCCGGGACTTGTTGCATAGAATAGGAAAGTGTGAAAAGACGTGTAAGTACCGGACACAACTCTGGACCACAATGCTTAAGTACCACCGCGGGAATGCCGTCTGGCACCCCCGTCGCTCATGGTCGAGTTAGAGGCAAAGAGATTACCCAAAAGGTCGGCTTTCTCCTTGGCACTCTGGGCCAAACTACCGTCGGGTTTAAGCAAGGGTGGTAATCCTGACCGACAGAAGTTTCCCTCGGCAGCTTTGGCAAGCGACCAAAATTCACGACTTCCTGAAGGGTAGCCTGCTAGCCGTTCGCCAATTCTGCCGACGAAATCGAACTTGGCCTTGACAATTGCTCTTTTACTGGACCTCGAGGCGGCATTTAATTTGCGTTTCAACACAGAGATGTTTGGATCTGAATTTGCACGAGCCGTGGTTCAAGCTCTGTAGGCAGATTCTTTCTGTATTAGAGCTTCTCTGCAGAGCCGATTGAACCACGGTCGCTTTTTTGCACCTACAGGGATCCATCGGTTGGGAATGTAGCATTCCATACCCTCCAAGATCCCCTCAGCGACTGCTACAGCACAAGAATCCAGATCCTCCGAGGCAAAACAAAGCCGCCGCCACGGGTACGACGCATAGAACTCTCGCAGTCCATCCCAGTCTGCTGACATGTCGCCACTCCTTGGGCCGAGGTGGTTCAGGCCTTGCGAGAGGCACATGCGTCCGAACGACACAGTGGTCCGACGATCCTAGCGGAGCATCCACTGAAACGTTGTATCCGTCCGGACGACCCTGTTATAGGGGGGTAGTTAACAGGGGTGTGAAAAAACATCTCTGTAAAATTAGTGCTGTAAGCAGACATTGTAAGACTCCCGATTCCTGCAATGGTTAGCAAGGGTCGGCTGTCTTAGGGAATAGGCGGGAAAAAGGGTTCCAGCTAACCCCTTATCTGGAACATTCCAGGCTCCACCCTACGGGTTGCGGAAGTCCAACCTACGGATTGTAAAGATCCACCCTCGGGTTCCACGAAGGAACGTCTACCCCACGGGTTGTGAAGACACCCCCTTCGGGTTCTACAAGAAACCATCCATCCTACGGGTTATTAATTCATGCACACGTTGTTGCACAACGTTACAATGCACATGGTTACATTCTATCACCGCACCGCTCGCCACAGACAGTGTTCATCCTCACACATTGCGTCCGGAGCGTTCGAGCACGGTTAGATCCGATAGGGGCTTTCTTCCGCGCAGTAGAACGACCTCCCTGCCTCAGTTTTCCCAAACGCCTACAGTATGGGGATCTTCAAAAAGGATCTTACAAGGGTTTTACAGGGCCTCCGGTGTTGCAAACGTCCATAGGCAGCGGTGACCGTGACCACCGGTACATCTGGCGGACCGAATGCTTGTCTAATAAAATCACGGGCGCTACATGTTCTGTCAAAGTCATAGGGGCCCCATTATTCTTATATGCCCAGGACTTCCAATAGGTTAAAGACGCCCCTGCTCACCTGCCTACGTTGTGCACAAGGAGACCGGCGGTGCTATGCGCGCTCTCTATACCTTCTTATTTAACCTCTAAGCATACATGTCTTTGCAGACAATCCATGCTCACCATGATAGTATATTTTAAAGAAGATCATTGACCGTTTCAAATTAAGCCTTTTTTTTACTACGTGTGGAAATCCTCATGGATGTCATGCCGGACTTCTACCGACTAAGAACCACACGATGCACTGCCATCTACCTATGACCGGGAGTCCCGGGTATGCCCTCGGAAGGATAATCCCAGGGCTCTCGACAGGCATAGTCTACTATCGCAGACTTTCCCTTAGGGTTTGGGTTTTATTCCACTTCTTGGGGGTTCGGGTGTTATCCCGCTGCATCGGAAGTGGGAGGGGGGGGGGGGGGTATGTACTATCCCACTTCATCGAGGGTCAAGAGATACGACTCCGCCTTGGTCTGCTTCTGTAAGAGCGGCCAGTTGGCTTATTGCCGTTCTTACAGAAGAAACCTCGATGAAGTACGGCATTATGAAAGAAGAACGGCAAGAAGTCAACTAGCCGCTCTCAGGCCCTCGGTCATGGAGGCCGGTAGTCCTGGGCGTATAGCTGTCTGCGGCGACCGCGCCACCGACTGTGGAACTCGGGGGGTAGAAATCTCTCCCGCTTCCTCCCCACTGCTTTCTTCACAAGCATGATTTGCTCGCAGAAAGACGCTGCGACGTCCCACTTTCTCCCGCTGGAGACCATAGCCCTCACCATGGTCTCCAGAGTGAGAATATTCACGCCCAGGCCCGCAACGAGGTCCTGGCGCTGTAATGCCCATGCTGAGCACTCCACCAATGTATGCAGTGCCGTGTCCTCGCCGCAGTCACCGCAGTGTTGGCACTCGGGTGTTACCTCCCGGTGTATACGCCACAGATACTTACCGAAGCAACCATGCCCAGTAAGAATCTGTGACACTCGGTAGGTGAGGCTGCCATGGGTCCTCTCCAACCACTCCTCCATGACCGGCTTCACCACCTCAATAGTGGTGAGTTCCCACTTTGGTTGCTCAAGTCGTACCTTCCATGTCTCCATGAGCTCCTGGCGGAACAGAGATCGCTGGTCCTCTATTTCTCGGGGCACAGGCCTGTGATCCCGCCCAGGTCCCCAGCGGTCCTAAGACCGGTCCCTGTGGAACACCGCACGATACTTCTCACCGCCCTGGCCCTAGCCAGCTCGGGTAAGTTATGGCTCTCTCGGACAGATATGCCCCGAAAATTCGACAATAATTGAGCGCTTCCATAACGCAGCTCCAGAGCAGGGTGTTGAAAGCATTGGTGATATCAAGTGACACCGTCATCACCACCTCACCCCGCGATATCGCTTCCTCCGTCAGACTCCTAACACGCATGATCGCGTCCACGGTGGAGCGCTCCCGACGAAAACCAAACTGGTTATTTATCCGCCAGTTTAAGCCCCACTTGTGTTAGGTGCCCGACGAGGCGCTTTGCAATGATATGCTCAAAGAGCTTGCAGACCTCGTCGAGCAACACGATCGGCCGGTACCAGGACGGTGAGTCCACCGGCCGCCCTGCCTTTCAGGATCAGGACCAGTTTCCCCATTTTCACACCTTAGGAAACTGGGCTGTTTCGAGGCAAGCGTTTAGGAGCCCAATTAGTCGAGGCCCAAGTTCTTCAAGAGCCAGGACCCACACTCGGCCTGGAATGCCGTCGGGTCCAGGGGCAGTGCTCTTACGGGATTTAAGCTGCAGTACAGCTGCCTAACTCACCCTCGGTGACTTCGTGCACGTTGTTCTCGCCGTAATTCGCGTCGGGCGCCTGAGACGGAGCCGTACGCAGAGGTTCATATTAAGTCAAAGTTCAATCCCAACAGTAAAATAATTTTTCAAATCGGTTCAGTACTTTCGGAGCCTATTTTCGCAAACAAACAAACAATCACATCTTTCCTCTATATAATATTAATATAGAAGACTTCTATAGATTACAAAAATAATGATTATTGTAAAAAAGTAATTATAAAATAAATGTCCCAGTAGCCATGTGAACACACAGACGTATAAAGAAAAGCAGACTAAACATAATTATACGCACACATTAACCGTGTAAAAAATATCGTTGTTACTTTCACTCTAACCTAATGTTGTATTATATTTATCTCTTTTTTTCCTGTATTGCTACAATAACTGACAAATTGACACATCGGAGGTCGTGCTATATATAGCTTATGTATCATTCAAAATAAGCTACACAATGGCGTGCTGACGTAAATTTTGAGTATTTGTCCTTGTTCGCAAACCTCGTTCAGAAAAAAGGTGTGCATTTAGGCGTTAAAATAAGAAAAGACCATATATATTTTTCAAAACAAAAAATGAAGGTGCGTCTTGCGACTCAACTATTCAGCAAATCTGTTGCAGATGCACTGGGAATGCAGAACTACTGGGACATTTTTAGTCGAAGTAGTTCTCATATTCTACATCCAAATTGGTCTTAGAAGGTTTTTACAAGGTTAGCAGCGCGAGAGTAAAGGCTGTGATGTTGCAAATAGGCTACGGTACTGTACAACTGGTGGGCCACAGATATGCTTGTCTGCCACTTTAGTAGTATAAAAACAAATAAAGATCGAAAAAAGAAATAACAAACATATCAAAAGAAAGCAGGAGCTTTCTTCCGATATCGGCAAAGTAAAACCTATTTTGCTGGACCCACTATTTTGCTTTATCCACTAAAATCCATTAAAAAGATCCATCATAGATCACTTATCTAAAAACCTTACTTTACTCGCAGCCATATTTTGTAATCAAAATGCGATTACCATTCAAAAAAATTAATGCAAGCAACTCTCTACCTTAATGACACTTATCTAAAAATGCGCTTTTAGGTGTATATTGACATCACTGATCATGAATCTACAAAAAATAAATAGATATTATGCATGCTCATAAGGTCGAAATTTGCATTTTTCGTAATCTAGACGCGATAACCTTTAAAAATTAGATGCAAGCAATTCTTGACCTTATGAACATGCATAATATTTATTTATTTTTTACGTATTCATGATCAGTGATGTCTATAAACGTCTAAAAGCACAGTTTTAGAAAAGTGTCATTAAGGTCGAGAATTGCTTGCAACTATTTTTTTAATGTTAATCGCATTTAAATTACAAAATTAGGCTGCAACTAACTATTGACCTTTTCAACTTTCTTTGACGTTTATTTAAACATTTATTTAAAAAATAAATAAACACTCATCTAAAAGTTTTTGGTTTTTATTTTATTTTTTTATCATTTACATAACCTTAAAGAAGAATTTACAGCAAAACGGAGCTCCAGTTTGACAGTAACCACTTTCTGTCAGGTGGGCCGTGTGCTTGTCTGTGACCTAAGTGGCAAAGTAAAGTCCTAACATACGACAAAATTGGTTCGGTGAATCGATCCGATCCACCGAACTTGGTACGCTCCGAAACATATTCGTTCGTTTGGAGAGCACTAGCAGTCCACCGGTCATTATTATTATTATTATCAATCAAATTAATGTTAATAAAGTAATATATTCATGCTGCTGCTGCTCTTTTTTCGGCCTGCAGCATACACGTATATTTCTAGTAACAAAATATTAATTTAAATTGCAATCTTACAATGCTGAATTCGGCCCTGTGTTTTGTGTTTGTGTGAGTAATGTTTGTTTGTAGTGTAATTGCCACTGGGGATTCGGCGGGAAACTTTCAGACAAGCGTTAAATTGTGTTTTAATAATTTTTCAAAACTAGTGTAATTTTGAGTGTTTATGTGTAATTTATGGTGGATTATTAAACATAAAGGTTCGACAACGTGCAAAAGTGTTGGAAAGTGATAAAGCGCAGTGAAACGCGAGTTTTTAGGTTTGTCGACGAATTCCACATCAAGCCCTAGTAAGGTACCACCGCCTTACTAGAGTAGAACTTAGTCCAAATTTGGACATACATGAATACGCTGCTCATAAGAAGAATCATAACATGAAAATGATTTATATTTTCACAACAATGAAATTTACTTGACTTTGGCATACTCTCAAACCGAGAAAGTCCAAGAACAAGAAGAAAAAAAAAAAAAAAAATTGCCACTGGGGTCGGCAACTGTCAAAATGGCGCTAGCGTCGCCTGTTCCCATAACAAAGCATTATTTCTACGGCAGTGAAAACTTTTCTATTATTTATAGGGAAATGACACGTTGTGCAGTTCCTCATTGAATTGGGGTGAGAAACTATGTTTTTCTCAAAGATATAAAAAATAGAAAACTTTGGCTATAAGCAATACGTCGTCCAAAATTCGCACCGACAAAGTATTCGAGGTTATGTCTTAAACATTTTATTGAAAGTGACTATGAAATGAACATCATAGCAGATACACAGGTACGTCAGTTTTATCACATATAGGTATAGGTCCCTACATACAGTTTTTACACAGAGCTAGTCCAACCAAAACCTAGGTTCCCTATAATAACACTATCTATTGTTTCTCAGGTGTGGAGCATCAACACAAATATTTAAAGAAAATAGTCTTTATTTTCTTGGAATAAAAAAGAACCCACGGAACAAGCAGAAGACAGATCAATGAGATTGCAGACTCGAAATGCGAAAAGCAAGTCAACGAGTCCATACCTATTGAAATACTCATAGGTTTAACAAAAACCTATAAAATACTCACTTCTCAGCTAAATCAGTTTTATGTGCCTTTAGCATCTTAAATATTTTTCATATGTACCTATGATGTTATGTTATTTCAGGGAATGTATTATGAATAAAAAAAATAATAATAATGGTATATTATTTTTATTTTTAAAACCTATCATATTTAAAATATTTATTAAAGATCTCCATAACAAAATAATTCAGCAGGATACTCGCTATGAGATTCTTCGGGGTTTCCATATTTATCTATTTTAATATCAACCACATATTGTAGATCTTTCATAGTTTTTCTACAAAAACCTTTAATATATGTGTAATCTCCAACAACAGATGATCTTGCCGCAAGAAGGTGGCGGGATTCATATAACTCCTCAGCTTTTGTGAACTTCTTTGTTGTGCTGGAAAATATAAGTAATCAGTATAATCTACATTGTTACCTTTTATTTAATAGGTAGGTGGTTAATCCCGAGTTGAAAAAGCCCGCTGAGTTTCTTGCCAGTTCTTATCAGGGTGGGTCGAGTAGTGAACTGGTAGTAACTCTGGTTTATATAAATGACGTTTACAAGTGTATCTGTATATGATTAAGTAAAATAAATGAATTTTTGTTTGTTTGTTAATCATAATATTTTATTACTATGAGAGTGCTTTCTTACTAAAAGAATAATGCATGGGAGGATTGACTGCTAGAATAATAAAATTATTCTAACACTAGCTGAGCCCGCAACTTCGTTTACGTCACATAAGGTGTATGAAAGGAAAGGTATTTCTTCATCAGAGTCATCAAGCAGCGTCTGAAACTGCCCTGTTTGCTTAATCATAAAAGAGCTTAATGATTAAGTCCATTTTAAAACAATTCAGTCCACGCCTTCGGCGCGGACTGAATTGTTTAAAAATAGTCTTAATCATTAAGCTCTTTTATGATTAAGCCAACACGCCAGTTTAGGTTCACTCACATTCAAATAAACACCTACAATTAAAATTTTCAAAATATCTAATTCTTAAAAGTGTTATAACTCTTTTATTTCTAAACCGATTTACATAAAACAAACGCTAAATGTTAACTGGAGCAAACCTCAACACAATAAAAAAAACCGCATTGCAATCGATTGAGCGGTTGCTGAGATTAGCGTGCACAACCGTACAGACAAACAGATATACAGACATACAGACATACAGACAAACAGACAAAAATTCTAAAAATCATTGTTTTGGGTTCTATTGCGTTCATAAAGCCCCCCTATAATATTTTTTCTTATTTATCTTCCATGTACAGACAGCGACCTGTTACGATTTTATTATATGTATTGAATTGATAATATTAAATATCTCTTAGATTACGCTATAGTTACAATGCATTTAACTTGCATCATAACTAAGTTCACACAATTAACTTTTTTAGGTGATTGTGAATAATAATGTAATGTTTATTATATGCAATAAAAGACATCTATTTTACTTACAAACTTAAGTAGTGCCTCAACTGTGTTTTGTTTATCGGAGGCATAGCTGTGTAGCTATTTATGTCTCGATACGTCTCTATCGGCGGAATCACCATTTTTGATTCATCGTCTCCAACATTGGTACGAGCAAAATCAAAATTTTTGTCGTACAGTTCTAATCTGCAAGGGAAAAGATTGCATATATATTATGTACTCTATTATCTTCAACTTTAACTTAAATGTGGAAAAAGTCTACCAACACATTAATTTGCATTTACGGGCCATAATTAATAACATTTTAAACCTTAAAAAGGCGTTGAATTTCAGAAATTGATTTACAAAGTATTTTATAGGTTAGGAATGATCTTACCTTTCAACTAGATCTGCTTTCTTTCGTCGTAAGGAAGCTCCTCATCTCTTAAGCTCATCCTTTAATTCTTGTACTCGCCAAGTGGAATACATATTGAAAAACGCTTAAAAGTTCTCAATAATCCGGAAAACTCTATCACAATCGCAGCTTACACTCAACAACAAAACATAAACAAAAATGACAGGGAACAGGCTACGATAGCGCCATCTGCGATTAGCTTTGACCGGCCGGCCCCCTTGCCACGCATTGGCATGGGTTGTGATTATAGTCTGCTTTTCTCTTTATACGTCTGTGTGTGAACAGCTGTTTCTTCTTCTTTTAATTAATGGCCCTCCGTTTATTAACGATTTTGCCAGTCTCCAGTAAAATAAATAGATACAAATTAAATCATTAAAAAATAGCGATAGTCTCAAGTAAAATCGTAAAAAAAACGAACAGCTGTTTAAAAACGGAGGAGTTATCTGTCATGTACGTCAAATGTCAACAAACTTCAACAAAGTCAGAACAGAAAAGAAAATATAACCTTAAATTCTATAAAACATTCATGATTTGATTTATCTTAGTTAAAAATGTACCTAACGTTGCGTCTGCTTTCAAACAAACACCCATCGTTTATTGCACGTACAGTGTTTGTTAAAAATAACAATGTGGATGATGCATGTAGGCTGGTGAACAGAATTCTCGGCAAAGAGGGCATTTTAGAACAGTTTAGGTTGAGTCGATACTATGAAAAACCATTTCAGGTAATAATCGATTCCATCTTTTTCTTCTTCAGATTCTTGTAATTTATTCCATGCTCCGATGTGACAAAAGCCATATCAAATTTTCAGACAAGAAGACGAGTGAATCATGAGCATTGCAAATCTATTTACAATGAGGACATGGAAAGAAAGATCCAGTTTGTGCTGAGAAAGAACAGACATGAACCATTTCCAGGATGCCACTAACCACGAAATAGAGCAATAGCTTTTAAGTACCTTTAGGAAAATGTCTGGAAGATCCTAATGAGTGACTGTTATAAAGCCTTAGCTAATTATAACTTTAGTTTATTAAATTAATTTAAACACATAAATAAATAGCATTCAAAAAGTTTATTTCTTAACTAAATAATAGCACGGTATTTACAAGACTATCAGTACAATATTGTCAGTTACAATTGTTTATAGAAATATATGAAAAAGACTAGATGAAACATTTGGCAGTACAACATTTGGCGACGAGGCCAACTGTGCTGTTGTCACGTGTAGTACATGCAAGCATCATATCTTCGAACGTAGAAGTGGTAACGGTAACATCGGTGACACGTTTTGATACCACACCGGTAGCTGAGGCCACCCTGTGGCTTGCCTTTGCAATATTTGAGACCACATGGGTACCAGTTGACACAGACCTAGAAAAAAAGTTGTTATTATGGTACAGACAGACTACATTCAAAGTAGCTCTAACAGAAGACCTGGAATAATTATACTAAACAGAAGTAGCATGAAAGCTCACTGTGTCTCAAGACTTCGTACTAGGTAATGCATTTAATACTTTTGATTGATGGCACTTGGTGGAACCTGCTACACATACTAAATGAAAACACCATTTTTGTACTGTACCAATATTCCCTTCATTTCCAATATTGTGAAACAGTACAAGTATTGTTATCCTGTATTCAGAGCCAATCTTCCTTACATGACATGGTCTACAACTCTACATCACAGATAGGATGTAGAGGACAATTCCCAGTTAGAAACTGCCATCCAAGATCGCTGCAGCAGTATTAAGGTGCATCATCATCATGAGGGTATACAGTGGCGGCGTAAGGCGTGGGCGACGTGGGCCACCGCCCACGGCCTCGTGGGACAAAGGGGCCTCGCGCCCCAAAAATTTTTATGCATTGCTTCAAAGCGAGAATAAAATGAAAAAAGATATAAAATAATTCAGCTGTGAAAATTATGTATCGATTCATACAAATCAGCGGACATAGGAATCTTGAAAAACTTTTTACTAATTTTGATTAGATTCCATTTTAAAAAATATTCAACAAAAACTGATTTCAATGTATGGAAAAGTACATTAAATAAACCGGCCAAGTGCGAGTTGGACTCGCCCATGAAGGGTTTCGTAGCAGCAAGTAACATAATTATAAAAGTTCTTATAGTTCGTTGTAACTTTGATTGATGTTTTAACACGTTCACAGTGGTAATGATTTTTATAACCAAAAATTGCGGTTTATGACGTATTAAAAAAAAACTACCAGCTCTATCTCGTTCAAACTAATTTTCGTTGGTAGTTTTTATAGCAATGTATATCATATATTTTTTTTAGATTTATCACTCTCTTAGTTTAGAAGTTAGAGGGGGGGGGACACTCATTTTTCGACTTTGCAAGTCCCTCTTGCGCAAACTATTCACTTTAGAAAAAAATTATGTTAGAAACCTCAATAGCATTTTGGAAGACCTATCTATAGATACCCCACACGTATGGGTTTGATGAAAAATAAAATTTTGAGTTTGAGTTCTGAGTATGGGGACCCCCAAAATTTACAGTCATTTTTCTAATTTTATATAAAAATCTTGATGCGGTTCACAGAATACATCTTCTTACCAAGTTTCAATAGCATAGGCCTTATAGTTTCGGAGAAAAGTGGCTGTGACACACGGACGGACAGACAGACAGACAGACAGACAGACAGACAGACATGACGAATCTATAAGGGTTCCGTTTTTGCCATTTGGCTACGAAACCCTAAAAAGGGATAGCTTGCGATTTTCTCGTGTTTTCTTATTTTAACGCTAATTTTTTGTCTACATATTTCTAATTTTTTGATTATTGAATGTACACACTGTACACAGTTATAATTTAATTGTCTTTGTTATATATTTTTGTTATTTTTAAGCTAATTTTTTTTAAGTTTATGCAATTCTAATTTTATTTGATTATTTGATGTACTGTACATAGATACATGTTAATTGAATCGTTTCTGTTCTATATTTTTATTTATTTTAAGCTATTATTTTTAACCGACTTCAAAAAAATAAAGTTTTTTTTTTGTTTAACGTGAGGGAAAATCCTCATGGATGTTATCGGACTAAAAAACCTCACGTCACGCCCAACAGCCTGTGATTGGGAGCCCCGGGGAAGCCCTCGGAAGGATGTCCCAGAACTTCCAACAGACCCACGGCCGCCACTGCGGCCTCGCCCAGGGGGTGGTTCGGGTGCTTTCCCGCGTCTTTAGGGGGGGTTCGGGTGTGATCCCGCTTCTGTAAGGACGGTGAGCCGCCCTCACCGTCCTCAGGCCCCCGGTCATGGTGGCCGATAGTCCTCGGCGAAGACACGTCGGCGGCGCCCAGGCCGCCGACTGCGGAACTCGGGTGGGAGAGTTCCCTCCCGTACCCGTCCCGCCGCCTCATTCACGAGCATGACCTGCTCGCAGAAGGAGGCGGCGCAGTCCCACTTACGCGTTTGCGGCAATGATGCCAATGTTTTTGTAAAAACAGTCAAAAGTTTTTCAAGATTCTTATGTCCGCCGATTTGTATGAATCGATCCACTGTACGCCGCCGACCAGTGCGGGGAATCCCTTGTTTTATTCCTTCCGGACTGTTGGTACCACTGCTAAATTCCACTAAGGGGTCCAACAGGATTTACAAATACTCCTGGACCCATTTAGGTAGTGGAATCAACATATATGTTTTATCCTGGATTTTTTGGGACGAGTGACCCCACTAACCACAAACCTCTGTGGTTAAAATTTTAAACCTCTGTGGTTAATTTTTTTTTTCCTTATGGCGATACTATTATTATTGGCGCCACAGAACAGGGCCTCGCGAAATCTGTCTTGCCCACACCAAAGGGCAATGCCGAAATTAGGCCCTGATTGCCCATACTTGGCATTTAGCTGAAAAAATAAGTAATGAATTTGCATAATTTTTGACGCTATTCACGACTTGATAGAAGTTAGGATTTATTTCGTCAAAATAAACAGTTGTTCAATAAATACACCGCCATTTGCATCTGCTGGGTTGCCAGTCTTTTGTAAACTAATAGAATAGGTAGTATTTTTACAAAATACTCGGATAAAGTTTTTACTTAGATACTTTTTCTTTCTTTTTATACCGCCAATGTGGCAGACAAGCATAGCGTTTGTAACACCCGAGGTGCTACACTCGCGCTTCCAACCCTGTAAAAACCTTCTAAGACCCCTTTTGGAGATCCCCATACCGTTGACGTTTGGAAAAACCGAAGCAGAGAGATCATTCCACAATTCCTTATTCGATCTTACCGTGCTCGAACGCTCCGGATGGAAAGTGTGGGGATGAATCTGAGGGGGGTACGTAAATATTTGTTTATTATAATTATTTATACTACTAAGAAATACAAGACAACCATGCACCGTGACCTGATGGAAAGATCTTGATAAGAAAACGTATAGGTAGGTACATGGGATACTTATTTATGAATAAATCTAATTTTCTAAACGGTAAATAGTAAGTTTTACTGAATTTCACTGTATTATAATAATTATTATACACGTTGACGCTGAGCTTACAAAATATGGATATACTTGTTGCGACGATCGACAGTAGACATTTTGTTTGTTTAAATAGCAACACTAAATTAAACTTAGTCAAGTGAGCGACTAACAGTCATTGAAAAAGTGCTTGTGTAGATCACATTTATAAAAATTAAAAGCCTTGATATTTTGGAAACCCCAACTTATGTTTTAACTATTCTTTTACGAATAAATTATTTTTATTTACAAGCAATATATTGTACCTATTTTCATGATTGGGCACCCAGGGCCTAAAGTACTATGAAGACCTGGCATTGCCCTTTAGGTCTTGCCCCGCCACTGAGGGTGTATTATGTATACAAATATTTTAATAGATTTGTTTATTTTGTATGGGGGTCATAAGTAGGCAGCAAAACACAAGGTCAGGTCGTCTGCTGGGCACCCCCACAAAAAATAATAATAGGGTTAGGTATCTCAAATTATCATACATACCTCTAAATGACAAATACACTCTTTGGTGACATCACTTTCAGAGGCACAGACACTTATTGTAGGCTGGCCATCTGCAGCATCAACTGATAATGCGTGTGCTGGGAACGGTGTCACAGCAGAGTTTTGCGATGACTGCTCCAGTCCTAGAACAGTTATTAAATATCTTACAACAACTATAATGAATCTACAGACAAATTTAAGGTTGCATTTCTGTCTGTGTCGCCCTAACAAAAGCACCATATTCCTGCTGCAGATAACTTTTTGACTGCCTCTGTGCCGTAGTCGGCAGTGACACCGCCTGCTGCGCTGGAGGTCCTGGGTTTGGTTCAAATATTTGTGTGATCCACAAATGTTTGTTTCAGAGTTTGTGTGTTATGTTGTTGTTGAGTTGTTTATCAATCAATATCAATCAATATCATCAATCAATACATATAATAAAATCGTAACAGGTCGCTGTCTGTACATGGAAGATAAATAAGAAAAAATATTATAGGGAGGCTTTATGAACGCAATAGAACCCAAAACAATGATTTTTAGAATTTTTGTCTGTTTGTCTGTATGTCTGTATGTCTGTATGTCTGTATATCTGTTTGTCTGTACGGTTGTGCACGCTAATCTCAGCAACCGCTCAACCGATTGCAATGCGGTTTTTTTTATTGTGTTGAGGTTTGCTCCAGTTAACATTTAGCGTTTGTTTTATGTAAATCGGTTTAGAAATAAAAGAGTTATAACTCTTTTAAGAATTAGATATTTTGAAAATTTTAATTGTAGGGGTTTCTTTGAATGTGAGTGAACCTAAACTGGCGTGTTGGCTTACTTAAAATAGACTTAATCATTAAGCTCTTTTATGATTAAGCAAACAGGGCAGTTTCAGACGCTGCTTGATGACTCTGATGAAGAAATACCTTTCCTTTCATACACCTTATGTGACGTAAACGAAGTTGCGGGCTCAGCTAGTGTATAATATGTATGTATTTAGAAATAAATAAATACATATAATAAAATCGTAACAGGTCGCTGTCTGTACATGGAAGATAAATAAGAAAAAATATTATAGGGGGGCTTTATGAACGCAATAGAACCCAAAACAATGATTTTTAGAATTTTTGTCTGTTTGTCTGTATGTCTGTATGTCTGTATGTCTGTATATCTGTTTGTCTGTACGGTTGTGCACGCTAATCTCAGCAACCGCTCAACCGATTGCAATGCGGTTTTTTTTATTGTGTTGAGGTTTGCTCCAGTTAACATTAAGCGTTTGTTTTATGTAAATCGGTTTAGAAATAAAAGAGTTATAACTCTTTTAAGAATTAGATATTTTGAAAATTTTAATTGTAGGGGTTTCTTTGAATGTGAGTGAACCTAAACTGGCGTGTTGGCTTAATCATAAAAGAGCTTAATGATTAAGACTGTTTGAATGACTTGTTTTAAAATAGACTTAATCATTAAGCTCTTTTATGATTAAGCAAACAGGGCAGTTTCAGACGCTGCTTGATGACTCTGATAAAGAAATACCTTTCCTTTCATACACCTTATGTGACGTAAACGAAGTTGCGGGCTCAGCTAGTGTATAATATGTATGTATTTAGAAATATTATAAGTATCTATATCAGTCGTCTAGATCCCATAGCACAAGCTTATATTAGCTTAATTTGGGCTAGATGATGTTGTGTGAGAATGTCCACAAATATTTATTAATATATCTTGGCAAGGGATGACAATGACACACGGAAAATATATAGCTCAGAGTTGGAATGCTATCCTCAATATAGGTAATGATCAGTACACAGTACGGTGCTGATACCTACGCTGCGCGCGCTACGCAAAATCTGCGGAGTAACGCTCGCAGATAGCATTCGGAATGAAGATGTAAGAAAGAAAGTTGGTCTGGAAGAGAGTGTCGGTGTTAAAGTTAGGAAGGGCATGCTTCGATGGTTCAACAGATATACAATGTGAAAGTGGATGGTCAGGGAAGGCCACAACACACCTACCACAACCAAATTAATTGTGTGTTATAGTCTGGCCATAACTGATGTTTTGATTTACGATACTTATCTATTGTTTATAATTTTTTTTTTTTATGGTGTTGTACACGACTCGACAACTATTTCTCCTTAGTTTGTAAAAATTTCAACCACTAAGTCAGCGAGCAGGTGACTTTTAAGTGAATTGATTATTATTATTAGTTATTAGTATCTGTGTAGTATATTTAGTAAAATCTATTTATATTTTATATATATACGTATATAATATTAATGGACACTGATCTTATTAATGAAAGTTATTTCTCTTGTTCCTCATCTGAAGATAGTTTTCTCAGTGCGGATGACAATAATAATTCTTCAGCAGCTTTAACCTTGCATGACCAGTTATCCTCTACTTTTACCCATTATCCCAAGAACCTTAACCTAGTCCATATTAATGCTCAAAGTGTTTCTGGTCATTATTCCGATGTTCTGGCATCTTTTAGCAACTTACCTCTTGATGCTGTTCTTATATCTGAATCTTTTTTAAAGCCTTCACTATTATCAACACAATTTCCTCTTCCTGGTTTTGTTTTGATCCGCAATGACAGAACGGAAAGGAAATGCGGAGGTGTAGCTATTTATCTTCGTGCTAACATTCCTTTTAAAATTATCAGTGCATCCCCTTCTCCTTACTCTGAATCTGCTGAACATTTATTTCTCGAGATTTCTCTATTACATACCAAAATTCTTCTTGGAGTATTTTATAATCCCAATGAAAACATTGCCTACCACAATTCTCTGGAAAATCTCTTAGATAATATTTCTCCTTCCTATAATCACGTAGTCTTGATGGGCGATTTTAACAACTGTTTGCTAAAAAATGAGTCCCCAGCTCGTAAGCTTTTGTCTATTCTATCTTCTTATAATCTTACTACTTTACCTCTTTCAACCACTCATCACTTTCCCAACTGCGCTCCTTCCCTAATCGACCTCATCATTGTGTCATCCCCTGATGATGTTGACATTCATGGTCAGTTCACTGCACCTTTTTCTTATCATGACCTTATATACTTATCCTATCGTATCCGTCCTCCAAAACGCGTGGTGCCTACCCGTCTTCTTCGCAATTTTAAGGGCATGGATTTGAGGGCATTGCAGGGAGATGTTGATCACATTGATTGGACGCCGGTGTATGATACGAATGACATCAATGAAATGGTCACTATTTTTAACAGCAAAATTATTCACTTATTTGATCGACATGCTCCAATCAGAAAGGTCAAGATTAAACATAACCCTGCGCCTTGGCTAAATGACACTATTAAATATCATATGGCACGTAGGGACAAGGCAAAAAGGCGCTACAAGCATTACCCAACAGAGCAAAACCTACTGATATTTAAGTCTCTACGAAACCGCTGTAGTCGTATGTGTAGAGATGCTAAGAGGCACCATTTCCATATATCACTCTCTGGACGTAGCTCCTCTGATACCTGGAGATTTCTTAAGTCTGTCGGAATAGGTAAAGCATCTGTGTTTGATGTCAGTGACATAGATATAGATGGGTTGAATAGACACTTTGCATTAACGCCAGTTTCCTTGGATACAGTTGCTAAAAACTTGACACTGTTAACCCTCTCGTCTAGGCCTATTCCACAGATCTCTCCATTTGACTTTATTCCTGTATCTATAACTGATGTTAGGAAATCTCTTCTATCCATTTCTTCTACTGCTACTACATACATACATACATATCATCACGCCTGTTTCCCATCGGGGTAGGCAGAGACTATGGCTTTCCAGGTTTTTCTTTTCAAATCAAAAAAGCAATTAAAATTCCATAAAATGTTAATCAAGAAGTGTAAAAATATAGGTTCTTGTTTAAAATTTAGAGAACAAGCTAAATTGTCAATGTTAGAACTAGAACAAAGCCATTTAAAATATTGCACTGACACACAAAAATTAGAGTCAAAAATACAAAGTTTGCAATTTGAGCTACAATATATGACTAAAAAATATGAATGGTCCCTTAAGGACTTTACTAAATGTTCTTTAACAATAGACAAGGTACTCAAAACATCAAATGATAACACTGAGCGCCTTAATTGTTTCCTAAATGACCACTTATGCAATATTAACTGCCCTAAAGCAATTGAGCCGGTGGAGGCCCAGGGCGAACCGGTTACCGCTGAGCCCCTAGCTCCCATTACCACATGCTCGCCCAGTACATCAGTGGATATATTGTGTGACAGTGTAAATAATAGTAATAGTTGTACTAAATTAATTGTATTTAGTGATGATATTGGTACCAATCTAAGTTCATTTTTAAAACAAAACTCAAATTCAAGTTATTACTCGGTTATTAATAATTGCTATCCGGGTGCTTCATTAAGTGGTATTATGCAAAAGATATTAGAATATAAATTTGAAGCTAACAGTAAAATAATAATTTTCTGTGCAAACAGGGGGAAAATTAGCAATGATGATTTGTCCCTATACATGAATTACATCTTAAACTTAAATGTCATACAAGTTGTAATGTTCACACTTCCATTTATAAAAGGTGTGCCAGATTCGGAAAATTCATTTAGATATAAGATGAATTTGCGTTTAAATTTAATAAGTCAGTATAATAATAAATTTAATATAATTGACTTTAATTCTGTATTTAACACAAATTTGTCACATAGTAAGTTTATAGTCTATAATAATCACAAGGGTAGGTATTGTCTACCCAAATATTATAAAAGACAAATAGCAAGTTTGCTATTTAATTATTTTTATTCTGTAGCCAAAAACTTGGCTGACAAAACTGCTTTATTTGAGCAGAGTAGATTTAGGAGTTTGGAATCTGTTCCAAGTAATTTAAATTAACTGCTGGGACAACAGAGGAATTACCCTCTAGCCAAAATTGTAAATTAATGGAGTTAAATTTAATTGCAAACCGTAATTTTATCGGAAACTGTCCTCCGAACAAAACTAAATTAAAAAATGTAGATTACATCAGCCTGGTGCATTATAATATTGCAACATTAACACAGGTCAAAGAGTTTGAATTGGAGCTGTTCATGAGCTCAGAAAATATTGAAATTGTTTGTCTTACAGAACATATGCGTAAGGAGTATGAGCTCATGTTCAGTTTCAGTAGTCACCGGGTTGGTAGTGCGTTCTGCAGGGTCAACACAACGTCGTTGATTTTATTAAATAAGAAATTAAAATATAAGGAACGGAAAGATGTTGTGTCCCTCTCTGTAGAGTGTACAGTTGAAATATCGTGCGTAGAATTGGAGCAATTCATAGTAGTATGCGTATATAAACCTGGAGTCTCACCCTTTTGTGAGTTTGAGGAAGTAATGGATAAAGTGCTATTTAAACTTGGAAAAACTAATAAACACCTAATAGTGTGCGGTGATTTTAATGTTAATATACTTATAAATACGCGTCAGACCAATGATATCTTAAATTTATTTAAATCACACAATCTCACTAACTTATTTTTAGAGCCTACTAGATATTGTGATACAACAGCTACTTGTCTGGACAATATATACAGTGATATGTTGCCAGAAAGTAAGAGTATTATAAATAAGATAAAATCAGATCATACTGGGCAAATAGCATCTTTCAAGATCACAAGAGAAAAAGTTAAAAGACGTAAAATATTATGTAGACCAGTAACTAGTGACCGCTTGGAACGTATGCGAGTTGGACTTTGCAATAAACTTCCATTTTTAGACACTGGCTTAGATCCAAATGTAATGTATAAGTTATTTTTTGATTCCTTTCACAATGAGTTCAACTCCGTATTCAAGTCTAAGGAAGTCACAATCGGTGATAGGCCAGCCTTCAGTGAATGGGCCACTGAGGATATACATAAAAGTAGACAAAAACTGTATGAACTATACTCAGAAAGACAGCTTAATAGAACAGATGAATTTCTAAATTATGTTAAAACTTATTCAAAAAAGTTTAAAGCAGACTGCTTAGCAGCCAAAAGAAAGTATATAAGTAATAAAATTCTCAATAGTGCAGACAAAGTTAAATCTACTTGGAAAATAATTAACGCAGAAAGAGGCCAAGCAAAATCGAATGATAATAATTTTAAACTTAAAGTAAATGGTAACATAATTACAACAGATGCCGAAGTCGCTAACGAATTTGAACAATTTTTTTCTCGAATTCCAGTAGATTTGACCAGAGCCCTAGGTTCTTCTACCCCAATAGCAGAATCCTTGTTAAAAGCAAATGTTCCTTGCTGTAATGAAATATTCAAATTCAGTAAAATTAGTATACACACTGTCATAAAAACTTTTAAATCTTTAAATATTAAGAAAACTGCTGACCTCTGGGGAATTTCTGTACATTTAGTTAATTCGTTAATTGAAATGGTTGCCCCTGAATTATCAATAATATTTAATAATTGTGTTGATAGTGGTGTGTTTCCTGACTTAATGAAGTTTAGTAAAATAACTCCTCTGTTTAAATCGGGTAGCACCTCAGATCCGTCCAATTTTCGTCCTATTTCTGTACTACCCACGTTTAGTAAAATCTTTGAAAAGGTAATGCTTAATCAAATGCAAAATCATTTTAATACAAATAAACTATTCCATACTAAACAATTCGGTTTCACGCGCGGTCGGTCTACCACGGATGCTGGAATCAAATTGTTAGAGTGTATATATGAGGCCTGGGAGGAGTCGTATGATGCTTATGGTGTATTCTGCGACTTATCTAAGGCCTTCGATTGCGTCCAGCATCAGACTTTAATTCAAAAACTTGATCATTATGGAATCCGGGGGACGGCCTTGGATTTAATTAGTTCTTACCTCAGAGATAGAGTACAGAGAGTAGTTATAAATGGTAAACAGTCAAATGGTTCTGCTGTAACAATGGGGGTGCCTCAGGGTTCAATTCTGGGACCTTTTCTATTTTTAGTGTACATAAATGATCTCCCTCACCTTATAAGAGACGATCACGAGGTAGTTTTGTTTGCTGATGACACATCTTTAATATTTAAAGTTGAACGTGGACAACGCGATCTTGACGAAGTAAACAATGCCCTCTCTAGGGTAGTCCACTGGTTTAACGCTAATAATTTATTGTTAAACGAAACTAAAACAAAATGTATTAGATTCACCTTGCCAAATGTTAGGCTCGTTAACACCAGTATTAAGATTAGGGATGATCAAGTAGAATTGGTCGATGAAACTGTCTTTCTGGGCATAAAGTTAGACTCCAACTTGCAGTGGGGGCCTCATATCGGGAGAGTCTCGGGCAGACTGAGCTCTGCAGCCTATGCCGTTAAAAAGATCCGACAACTGACAGACATTAGAACAGCGCGTCTTGTCTACTTTAGCTACTTCCACAGTGTCATGACCTATGGCATACTAATATGGGGTAACGCTGCCGACATCGAATGTATCTTTGTGTTGCAGAAAAGGGCTGTCCGGGCTATCTATGGTATGGGGTTTCGGGAGTCATTAAGAGAAAAGTTTAAGGATATCAACATCCTTACTGTGTATTCACAGTACATATATGAAAACTTATTATATACTCATAAAAATAACAGTAAATTTATTAAAAATAGTGATATCCATAACCTAAACTTAAGAAATAAGAATAAATTGGCTGTACCTAGATTTAGGCTTAATAAAATAAGCAATTCTTTTGCGGGCAATTGTATTCGAATGTACAATACATTGCCGACAGCCATAACAGGTTTGTCAGTTAATAAATTTAAAAAACTAGTAAAACTTAAATTGTACCAGAAAGCTTATTATAGCATTAAAGACTTTCTAGAAGACAAGACTGCCTGGCAGTGACACGAATTGCTCCTTTCTACATTTAAAAAACAAAACTGTATTAGATACTAAGATGAATAAGAGGGACCGGACTGAGTTTCTTGGGGTGTTCTTCTCAGTCTGTAGCATTTCCGAACCCCCGGTAGAGTCACAAAAATTTTGACAAACCTAAATAATTTTTTAAAAATTTCAAAGGGAATAAATTTTATTTTATTTTATTTATTTATTTTATTTATTTTACCACTTGCTACGATCCTGGCATACCACTTTCGCTTCTTCTACTTTCATAAGTGCTTTCATACACGCTCGCCGGTTAAGGGTACTCTTGACCTGGCCTTTTTCCAGCAGGTCATCAATTTGGTTACCATGCGTACGCCGAGGATGACCCCTACCAGCTTGCCCATTCATTCTCGCCTTATAGATCTGTTTAGTCAGTCTATTTTCATCCATCCTCTCAACATGTCCAAACCATCTAAGCATCCCTTTTTCTATCTTTGTCACTACATCTTCAGTTATACCACATTGTTTTCTAATCACGCTATTCCTTTTTTTGTCCATCAATTTCACTCCAGCTATACTTCGCAGACTTCTCATTTCCACTGCATTAATTTTACTTTCATGCTTCTTCTGCCACACCCAACTTTCACTACCATACATAAGTGTGGGGATAAGCACACCCCTATGCACAGCCACTCTCGCCTTCTTAGACACGTTTTGACTGCTCATAAAGGTATGCATCGCCCCATTCACTTGATTTCCTGCCAAAACTCTTCTCTCAATATCCTGGTCACACTTTCCATCCCTCGTAAATTTTGAACCCAGGTATACAAATTCTTTCACCTGTTCCACTCTTTGCCCTTCGATAATAATAGGGCAATTCGTCATACATTTCTCTCTTTCAAAAACCATTACTTTAGTCTTACTTACATTCACTTTCATTCCTCTACCTTTCAGCGCCTCATGCATAATATTAACCATCAACTGCAACTCCTCCGCCGATGCAGCTAAGATCACCTGATCGTCAGCATATAGGAGGCATTTGATGGTCAGCTCGTTCAGTTTTATACCACACGCACTCTCTTGCAATTTTTTCAAACAACTGTCCATGTACAGGTTAAACAGCCACGGTGACGCTACACAACCCTGTCTCACACCCCTTTCTATATTAAAGAAGTCCGTGCAAGCTCCGTTGATCCTGACACAAGCACTCGAGCCCTCATAAAGAGACTTCAGTGCTCGTATCAAGCTGCTGCTCACCCCGTACAAAGACAATGTTGACCATAGTTCATTCCTCACCACTTTGTCACAGGCCTTCTCCAGATCTACGAATACGCAATATACCTTTTGGCTTTTCGCCAAAACTTTTTCTGCTATGCATCGTAAGGAGAAGACCTGATCCGTGCATCCCCTTCCTTTCATAAATCCTGCTTGAACATCCCACATTTTTCCTTCACTTTCATTCATCACTCTTTTTATCAACACTTTCGCATACAGTTTACCGACGATGCTGAGCAGGCTTATGCCGCGGTAATTTTTGCACTCTTGCTGCGACCCTTTTCCTTTGTACAGCGGCACAATGACGGCTTTGGACCATTCTTTTGGTACGCTGCCATTCCTCCAGCACAGATTAAAAAGGCGGTACAGCTGGTCAATCACCACGCCACGTCCTGCTTTCAGCATCTCAACGGAAACCCTATCAATCCCAGCAGCCTTGCCTAGTTTCATACTATTCAATGCTTCCACTATTTCTTCCATGCTAATGTCGTTTTCATTGCCGATTTCATTCATTTCACAAAAATGAGTTTGCACTTGCGTATCCTCTTTATCAAATAGACTTTCAAAATACTCCTTCCATATTTTTAGCACACACTCTTCTCCTCCCACAAAACTTCCATCCTGATTTCTGATCTTATTAAGCGGTGATGTGGTCTGTTGACTCCTCACCGCTTTTATGGACTTCCAAAAGAATTTTATATTCTGTTGGAAGTCACCAGATAACCTTTTATCAAATTCATCTCTATCATTCTCCTTCTTTCTTACTAACACCTCTTTTGCCACACGCTTATACCTTTTATACTCATCGTTGGCCATTCGTACATCCTCATCCGTTGCCTTCTGCATTCTTTGATTGGCCTTTGTAGCCAGCAAGTCCAACCATGCTTTCTTCTTATCAGACAACGCTTTCAGAACTTCCGCGGTCATTCTTTTTAACTTACATCCTTGGCTTCTCTTGCTCACAACACACAGTTCAATCGCAACTTCCACGAGTCCTTCCTTAATCGGCTTCCATAATTCTTCAATCTCACATACTTCATCTAAATTATCAAACTTTTTGCTTAGTTTGCTCACAAATTCCTCTTTAATACCTATCTCTTGCAAATTCTCAACTTTTATGCGTTCTAGTACACTAACAGGTTCACGCACACGGTGCCTCCACCGCTGAAACAGACCTCTTACTCGGCTGACAACCAAGAAGTGGTCTGTGTCAATCCCAGCACCGCGGTAGGCTCGAGTGTCTAGTACTTTCTTTCTCATCCTTGCGTCAACAATCACAACATCAATCATGCTCCTCTTACTTCCTTCTTGTCTCGTAACCAAGTGGATATCTTTGTGGTGAAACATGGTGTTAGTCACCACAAGATTCCTCTCCAAACATACTTCAAGCAAACTTTCTCCATTTTCATTCACTCGCTCATCACCAAACTTTCCCAATACTCTTTCATACCCATACTGCTACTGGTAATGATAATATATGCTCAAGGATGATCCTACCTATACTCCCTGCTATTATCCCTGTTTTAACGCACATATTCAATTACTCCCTTTCCACTGGGTCCTTCCCCGATTCCTGGAAGTGGGCATATGTCATCCCTTTGCCAAAAAACTCTAAACCTTCTGTGTTTAATGACTTTCGTCCAATTTCCATTCTTCCATACCTATCTAAAGTTCTTGAGCATATTGTTCATAAGCAGCTTTTCTCTTTCCTTTCCACCAACAATCTCCTTAGCTCATCTCAATCGGGTTTTCGTGAGGGACATAGTACCGTTACAGCCCTCATTAAAGTAACCGATGATGTCCGTTTAGCTATGGAGAGGAAAGAGCTCACTTTGTTAACGTTGTTGGACTTCAGTAGTGCTTTCAATTCAGTCGATTTCGACATGTTGCTAGGTACGCTGAAGTCTATCAACATTTCTCCTTCATCTTTATCTTGGTTTGATTCCTATCTTCGGGGGCGCTCGCAATGCGTCCATTTGGATCACAAGTCTTCGGACTGGTGCCAACTCGTTGCGGGCGTACCTGAGGGTGGTGTCCTTTCTCCTCTTTTATTCTCTCTCTTCATTAACTCTGTCTCAAGTTTAATCTCTACCAACTTCCATCTCTATGCTGACGACTTACAGCTATATCATCACTTTAGAGTGTGTGATGCCCCATCTGGTGTAGCGATCATGAACCGAGACCTGACTTGCATATCCGCCTGGGCCGAGTCGGTTGGCTTACGTATTAATCCAAAAAAATCGCAAGCCATAATTATAGGTAGTAGACAAATGCGGAGTAGACTAGACGTAGCATCGCTGCCGCATGTGCTCTTGGATGGGACTGTTATCCCCTATTCCGAGAAAGTGAAAAATCTAGGAGTAGTAATGGACGATAGTTTGTCCTGGCGTACTCAGGTCAATGAGGTCAGTAAAAAGGTACACTATACCTTTCACTCCTTGAAATGCCTTCAGACTTTCCTTCCCTTAAAGATTAAGATATCTCTTGCCCGGTCTCTCATTCAGCCCATTATAGACTACGCTGATGCCTGCTACATAGATGCCACAGAGGAGCTGTTAGACAAACTTGAGAGGCTGCAAAATTTATGCATTCGTTTTGTTTTCAATCTCAGAAAGTATGACCATGTTTCTCATTTCCGCCAAGAACTCAAGTGGCTCCCAATCCGTCTTCACAGGAACACTCGGGCACTCTGTCTCCTATTCAACATACTGCACAACCCAAAATCCCCGTCCTACCTGAAGGAGCGATTCTCATTCGCACGTTCTCCTGATGCTCCTTGCAGGACACACCTTCGTTCCCTCCTTGAAATCCCACGCCACAAATCTGACTTCTATTCCTATTCCTTCACTGTACATGCGGTTAGGCTGTGGAACTCACTGCCCCCACACATCAGAAACATTAAAACGGCTGCGATGTTTAAAAAGAAAGTCCGCGAACACTATCTTAATTCCAACAATTAACTTCTGAGGTCATCTATTCTCTATTGTATTCAGTGTCATATAAATGGTTGTATCTATTTTAGCCACTCCAATACATCTACAAGTATTTAGGTATTTATTTGTATACATGTATTTGTTTTTTTTTATTAGTTTTATATATATGTATGTATGTTATGAGCAAGTATATTTATGTAGGTATTTGTGAAAGTATGTGTAGGTAAGCATTTTCTGTCTAGTTCTCTCTCACACTTCTGCCTTTCTCTATTGTTTCATGTCATTCTCCTCTCGCCGGCCTGCTGGAAGAGATTTCTAATAGAAATAAGCAGCGCCATTGTACTCCTTTTCTCCTAACTATATTACTGTATGTATTTTTAATGTGTGTACATAAACTGTTAAATAAATAAAAAATAAAACTGTTGTGCACTCTTCATCAACTGTCTAGGTAATTTCATAAAATATCGAGATCTGTAGATTACATTTTTATGAACTAATAAGATAGTACAATATATATTTTTATAATTAATCGCATGTGTACTCATGCTCACACCTCGCCGCGCAAACCTCAGAAGGTGCCAGGCTATAGCAGAAGGTGGTGTCAAGAGCCGAAAGAACCGATGTGCATGCATGAAAAGAAAAATGAAAGTTGAAGAAGCAAGTGAGGTGTGTATGGACAGAGCCGTGTTGCGCTTGGTTCTTACTGCCTACCCCACAACGGATTTGGCGTGAAGATAGTATAGTAATATAGTGAGTATTATTTCCCCTAAAAATATAACTGGTTTTCTGAGAGGTTTCAAACCTGTTGGCCTGTGGTGTGATCTAAGATACAGAAACCTCCTCCATAAACAGCTCCCTGAAAGTCTGGCACCACAAACCAAGATTCTGGCAATATGATCATAAGTGTGCACAACAACTACTCTCTACAAAGTACAATTTGAGCATAACCTAGACTAGAAAATAATATTTTTGTATTACCTGGTCTGGGAGCCCATCTAGCCAGGTCAGCGGCACGTAAGTATACGCGTTCTCGCGCCGCAGCACAGTGTCTGGCGGCCGCCGGCGACAGCCGGTGAGCAGCTCGCCCTGCCCAACCTGTGGCAGTAGTTTGTCGCCAGCCCTTATCTTCTTCAGCTACCCGAATTGTTCCTGGGTTTTTCTAAAACCAAAAGAATAAAGTGTAACCAGTGATAAACATGTTTCAAGCAAAAATATTATGTAGGTTTCCATGTACAAGTAGTTTGTTTAGGTTAAGTGGAGATCCACTTTTTTTGATGTGATCAACATTGTCTAGTAGCAGTAGCAGGAAGGAAAAGAGACTGTGATCCAAAGTGTATAGAATTGTGTCATTTTTTGTGGATTGCTGCGTAGTAGGTAGTGGAATGAAAAAGATAAAAGAAGTATAAAGCTAATATACCACTTTGAACAGAACAGAAGCATGCCCAAGATGGAGGTGTTAATATGTGTTTCCATGGGAGTCCAATATTAGAATTTGTTTGAGGATGTTTGGAGAATTCAGACCTGCCTCAATTTAGCCATAGCATCAGGTGCTATGAAGTCTGCCTGTGCGGCGTGGGTCAGAAAGCAGAGTGTCTGGTGACCAGTCTGGCCCAGCTCCTCCTCCGCTGGTATTATCACTTTCATGGCTTCAACTTCCTGCATCACAAAAAAGAAACTGTTTATATTCTTAATACCTAATAAATGTAATTAAAATGGAAGGCAAGGGTCTATACACCAAGGAAAATCAATCACTTCGACTTACATTGGTAAAATCCACAAGTTGTGATATAAATACGCCATCGAGTCTCATGAACTCTAGGGTGATAGTATCCTCTGAGACATTCGCAGTAATATTCTCCTGCATAACATCGCCACCCTGCAGAGAGTACACATTTAATGTCTATTAATGTGTAGCACTTTCTAAATACCAATACCGAAGTCCGAGAACTATAGAATAACTGTATAACAAAGTGAAACATGTAGCCAAGACAGGACTACGCCACTCAGACTTACCTGATTGCGTACATTTATAAGAAGTTGTAAATTAGTGGATTTTATAAACAAAAATAATGATAAGACTTGAAGAAACAGAAGATCCATTTTTGTTTACATCTATTTCCCTAGTCTGTTCACAATTTGCTGTGTTCATTTACGTACATGAGTCTTAAAGAATATATTTACATATGTACTTATTTGCTACTTTTAATTACTTATTTTTGTAAATAAGGTACGTAGTCAACGATATTTTTAAATGTAAATAAATAAGCGAAAGCAAGCTGAGCCTCACAAAGCTCGACAATGACGTGACATTTGACAAAGACTGACAAACTGACAGTGATAATTTGACGTATCGTTAATTTTTTTTCCACCTGGAACAGGCGCTGTTAGGGTTTTATGAGACCATCCATGCTGCCTAGTTATAAATGGTCTAATATACATTTATGTTCGTTTTCTTTTATGCTTACAAATCAAGCTTGTAATAATATATCCAAGTCTCAACTTCTACGTTTCAATAAGGTACACGGTGATTACTCAAAATGAGTCTTGCCCCAGGAGTGATGAAAAGGTTACTGAATGAAGTTATTACAGGTTATTACTTGGTGGAATTAACAGCTCATTTTACTGTTATAAATCTTAGACCAGTTCCATAACAGCCTATTGGTCTACGGTCTAAGAGTCTAAGTTATAAGTACCTATCTGTCACTGACTTTTACTTGATGTAATCTTATAGAGTGAGATCTATAATCAAGTGCAAGTAGTACCTATGTACACCTGCTGATTAACGTACTAGAAGATGTAGCTCGAAACAAAACGTAGTAACCACCAGTCTAGCCTCGTCCCCACGTACAACCTACTTCGTGTCACCTACTTGTAAGCTGAGCAATAGACATACAAATGTACCTACTCTGTGTCTTCACTTGACTCAATAATTCGATACAGTAACAATTTGTTTTTTTAAATATAAACTTTATATTATTTTATAGTCTAATTTTAGGATTACTTACATAATTATGGCGAACGAGAGCGATGTTAGGTCTATAATGTCGTTATCTTCGAGATCTGAAGGCAGCACAGTTGCACAGATGCGGACCAGATGGAGAAATGCTCCGCTGCACGAGCGTTGCTCAATGAACGACATGGTTAAATTAAAAGAAGCCTTCCAGGCAGCATACAAAAATGTACTGCTCCCTAATGAGTTTAGAAACTTATTGCGAAGTTTACTAAATGTGGAATATGACGATGAAGAATTCAAAATCCTATTCCTCAAGGTCACTACGCTGTTATAAATACCTACTCAACATTTTTTTTAAGTGCTACTGTAAGCAATGATTACTAACATTTTAAATTACCACCAGATAAATACGAGTCGCACTGGTGAGGTAAATTGGGATGAGCTGGTGTCGCATCTAATTCTGGGCTACTTCGGCAACGACGCTGAGAACCAGCGCGAGAGCCTGCAGCCTCCCATTATGGGCCTACCCACTGTCATGCGCTCGCAGCACAGACATCCAGTATCCAGGGTGTTATTCTGCCCGGATGTCGCCAAGGTCTTGTTTGCTACTTACTAAAGTAATTGCGTTAGTTCTCGTCAGACTTTACGAAGATACCTAAGTCATATTTTTTTTTAGTAAATATTTAAAAGTTGAAGTAACAATCGCATTTTCTGTTTTTATTGTAAAACTGGTTGATCCGACAGACGTTGTCCTGCCTTAACTATGAGTAGGTATTGAAATCGGTATTCCTAGTTCTGAGCTCCCGATACCCTGTTCTCGGTCCCGGTTTCCTGTAATCGATTTCGGGTTCTGAATTACCGGTTTCTGGTTTTCAGTTACCGGTTTCCAGATTTCTGTTCCCGCTGGGTTTTGAGTCCAAAGTCCCGATGCAAAATCGCGAAGAAACCATTTCTTTGAACAGTTCGAACCGTTTACAGTTATTTCAAATTTTCCACGCAATTTTCTTAATATTTCTTTCATAAAAACCTTTTCCTGATAATAACAAACGTAACAAAAAAGAATTACCAAAATCGTTTGAGCTGTTCTCAAGATTTGCGCTTAGCAACAATCAGCTATTCATTTTTATATTGTAACTTCAACCAAATACCTAATTTGCACAATTTGCCTGTAAATCTTTATGTGGTAGGTACTGTGTGGTACCTACATTATCAAAATTATAATCAATTAAATTTCCTACCTCGCCCGAAGACGTACGAGGAACAATTCGTAGGTTTCTCGTAGTTCTGTATACCTAGCCAATTGGATGAGTGTCAGTTGTGGCATGACAGAAGATGTAGGTTCGAGTCCTACTCGAGACTGATAATTATATATTAGTAGTCTAAAAAGACTGTCTGTTCGACAGGATCGCACCACAGACTCGTTGCAAGGTAACTACATGACGGCGAGTCGCGACGGAATGATCAACTGGTGGTCTCTCGACATGGGGCTATTGAGGACCGCTTTCTCCTCCAGCCGTTAGTCCAGTATTTGATACACATACGTATTACCTACTCCCTGGAATGCGAGATATCTGCTAACTGAAAGTCTTTGTGTAGCCCATTTGAAGGTGCGAACGACCTGGGTGACAGACATGGTGTGCATGCCTGACGTGAACATCATTGTGACCAGCTCCACGGAGCGAGATCTTCGCTTCTACGACTGTACCGCCGGGACGTTCACGCTCAAGATTGTCATTACTAGTTGGGAGTACATGGTAAACATTACAGATCTCCAATGTACTGACTTTTACTTCTCGTTTTCATAAAAAATTAAGAATTTTGTAGTTAAGTAGTGCACTGAAATGAAGTAGGTACGCTCCAAAAGCAGCAATCAGTGTAACATCACGAACATTTAAAACATATATACATTGGAATTGGGAATCTTTTGAAGTCAGCATCTAAGTCAAAATGTAAGGGTCATTTTTCATAAAGAACTTGGCAATCAAATCGGTTTAATTGATTTTTAGGACTTGCTATTATTTTTCACAGCGTCCGTAAATCTGCACAATAAATAAGTAAATATAAACTGTTAGATCTGCACAATGTACTACCACTTCGAGAAGGACGAGAAGGAGAACTGTAGCCTGATCTGCGGCGACGTGGGAGGAAACGTGCGCGTGCTGCTGTTCTCGCCCATCAAGCGAGGACCCTTCCGCAACGAGGCGGGCCGCGCCCTCATACAGCTCAGGCATGTGGATTTGCAGCGGAAAGTAAGTAGTCCCTGCTGAGTTAAAGAACTATCTGATATGCCATCGTATTCTTTTGGTTCAGGATATATGTCTGGTACCTAACTTTCAGGAATCTTGGCGTAGATGTTGGCATGAATAACATCACGCTTAGTACCTACGGGTCATACACAACTATTCAAACCTTGATTATGGACTAGCAGCTCTTCTTTCTTGCAAAATCCAGTTAAATAACGTTTTATATCTAGGTAGTGTAGTGCACATTCGTAAAAGTACGAAACCCCATTCTTCGTTTGCAAAAAGATGTCCTAGTTCAGGTTACCCTCAGAGCCACTTTATAGTAGTAGCACCACAGATAACATAAGTAATATATTGTAATTGTATTGTGGCACCTAGCAATTACTGAAGGTTTACTCAAAATTGAAACTTTGATTCTTTTTAAATATTCGTTTTACAGCCTCACCTCTTGCCTGAACTGAAGCTATTGGAATTACACCGCGCCCACGGCGAGTGGGTGCGCCAGGTGTCGTACTACGCGTCGCTGCACTGCGTGGTCTCCTGCGCCACCTGTCCGGACTCGCTCCTCATGTGCGACATGCACGGCTCGAAAACCCACAATATGTTTAGGGTAGACAAGGTGAGCTCGTTGATCATTCTTCGTGGACACGGGCCTGCTTATCACTTGTTCAATTTAGATGTTTGACAAGCTACATTCTTAATAGCAACTGTTGCATATTCTACCCAAATATTATTTATACATTAGGTACCTATACCTACCTATAACATAATAAATCTGCAGGGTGTCCAGTGTTTTGCGTTCGACGAGGAGAATCACGTTTTAGTGACTGGAGGTCCAGACTGCGAGGTGCGAGTATGGAGTCCATTCGTTCCCGCCAAGGCTAACATCGTTTTCTTGGGCCACCACGCTGGCATCACATGCGTGGTGCTTCAGAACGGGGGCCAGACTATCTACTCGCTGTCCAGAGATAGGGTCATTAAAGTATGGGACGTGCAGGGGCAAACTTGTGTACAGGTGAGTAGCTGAAGCGCCCAACACGTAGTTTTGTTAATCATAAATTTTATACTGGACCGGGAAGCCTGCAAACGTTGTTTGGCATGGACCTTAAAAACTGACAGCAGCACTATCTACATAAGCACCGCCACCTACCAGGTCCAATCGTGAATCTAAAGCATTCTTGAATCCATTGGAACACAAACAAATAATTTCATCACAGTTCGTTACATCGTATAGAAGGAGTTTAGTCAGGCAAAGAAAATTATTACCTACAATGTTTCGGATTTTCGGATGTTCCGATGGTGTGAGAAAAGTTTTGGTACAGAAGTGTAGGTACTTAATTTGTTCTATCACAGACGTACATAGACATCCCCTCAGTGGTGGGCGAGCGAACACCGATTTCCGCCGTCTACCAGAAAGGGACGCGAGAGTTCGTTCTGGCTGCCATAAAGATTGCCATCCTCGTGCTGGACGAACAGCTGAACCCGCTCCATACGGACGGCTTCACGCATTCCCGAGCCGTTGCCAAGGTGCTGTACAATCCGCTGTTCAAGGTCATCATCACCTGTGGCATGGACAGCATCATCATTAATTGGAACCCAGTCACTGGTGAGTAAATAGCAATATACATGAGGATGTAAGGGGCCGTCCATTAATCGCGTGAGGTTTTTTTGGGCATTTTTTGGACCCCCCCTCCCCCTTGGTGATATTTGGTGAGGTTTCAGATTACCCCTCCCCCCCTGGGCCGAATCACGTGTATTTTTAGTAACTACAAAGTTTTTTTTTAATTTTATACATAGAAGTCTCTATTGTTTTTATCTATCCAAACTTCTAGCTAATCCGCGCAACGTCGTTTGCGTCACATAACAGAGACAGATATGGTATTAATATTTTAATATATTTCCCGTTGCATTTACTTCCGTCGTGTTTTGTTCCCGTGTATTTTTGAGCTAATAAAGAAGGCGTCAGTTTGTCAAGCTTAAAATCTTACGTTGGTTTGATCGCAGTTGGCTAAATAGAAGCGAAGTTATAAACAAAAGTACAATAATCAAGGTTGAATTTCCATACGATCATTATGCTTTTAGTCACGATTATCGATATCCATGTGGACTGAGCTGCGTCTTTTTTTTGTTACGGGGGGAACGCGGTTTAGCACCATCATCCTAGCTGCGAGGGCAGCACCTACCCACGAAACCCCGCGTTGTCCCTTCTCATCCTACAGCCGGCATTGATATTCAAAGATTATTGACATCGGCCCGGCCCGGCCGGGGGCCCCAAACACTTCGGGGTTCTCGCCCGCATCGCTCTCGAGCGCTTCTCTGGAAGCAGAGAGGGTAGAGAGCGGTGAGCGGGTGGGCTCTGAAGGCATCTCCGGAACAAGGAGAGGGGCCTTCCCCCAAATGATCATAGGTGAACGGGGTCATAGCTGCGTGCATCGGCTAGTCTAATATATATAACTTATCATAAAGCTATAGAGAGTTTAAAATCTGTACGTCAAATATATTTGGTAATTATTTGAATATTTACCAAGATATTTTTTTTTACTAGACATTCTATCTATGTAACTTCCATTACATACGATACTGAAGCTAAAATAGTTTTTTTGTATGTCTTTCTGTATCACGCCAAAACTATGGATAGTACCTTTCTAAATAATACTGACATATTTTGAGATTATTATTGATCGGATTGATGCCGATATTCTACGCGGTTCCTTTGGGATACACGATGAAAAACAAAATGATTTTTGTGTTGAATGATCAACGCAAAGGTATTCCGATTTTAATTAATTTCTGATGTAAGAAAGGTATTAAGTGCTTTATGAATTATTCCATAAAAGGTTTAGTTTTGTAGGTTTTGTTGTTCAGAAATTACAGTGATCTCAAATTCAGGGTTGTAAAGTTGCTGTTTGAAATAAATACACGTGATATCTCACTAAACCCCCCACCCCCCCTGGTGATGTTTCGTGATTTTTGTCAGACCCCCTCCCCCCCTTTCGAGCCTCACGTGATTAATGGACGACCCCTAAGTAGATTAGATAGGTCCTAAGCTTTGAACCAGACTGATAACTATTTTCACAGTCGGAGAGTCGGGGATTTTTACAGTTTTCCTTCAGTTGGCACATCAGTGGTGAATGCTGAGTTCATCTATGTGTGTATATGAGTCCGAACACTGGCGGCACTTACCACCCCATCAAGGGCCAGGTTATTGCTGCCAGTGGGCAGGTAAAGTAGTTAGATTCGCTAAGATCACAAATGATTTAGATTTCTTAACCTTAATGCTTTGATAATGTCCCAGGGTGACTAACATTAAGTTAACTATTTCTCATGACTTGAAATAATAATTTTTAGTAGTTTTATGTACACATAATTTGTTTTATGATCTTAAAATAAACCAGATTCAACATTTCAGTTATGAAAGTTTTATTCTATTAAATATAGACTTGTTAAATTAAACAATTCAATCAATAAATAAATACGTGAAGTGTTAAATGATATTTTGGATGACATGGTCAACGCAACGTGATGGTTCGGGATGCGCACACCCGCTTGTTGCACGGTGAGCTGATTCCTGTGGAGATCACAGCTGGATGTTTCGATCCTGGCTTCCAGCTGCTTCTGACTGGAGCTAGAAATGGAGAGCTTAAAGTAAATATATTCATTGGAAATACTTACAATTTTATCCTGTGAGGGCTTATGATTTTTTTTAAGGTGAGGGAAAATCCTTCATAGATGCTATGCCGGACTCCTACCGACTAAAAAACCTCACGTAACGCCCAACAGCCTACGGTTGGGAGCTCCGGGTAAGTCCTTGGAAGGATGTCCCAGGGCTACCAACAGACCTACGGCTACTACTGCGATCTCGCTTAGGGGGGCTTATGATTGTCGATTCCATACCTCAAGTACTCACTCACTTTATCTTCTGTTTTCTTCTTCACCTCTCGTAATTTTCTGACCTCCAGATCTGGAACTTCAACACAGGTTTGTGCTTGAGGATAATGACCATTGAGCACATGTGTGAAGTGACTAACTGCTTCTGGGTCGAAGGCAGGTGTGTACGGTTATACTCACTTACACATAAGTAGGTATGTAACGCTTGTGTTTTGTCATTTGCAGGGCTTATTTCATTATTTGGCTTAAATTCTAATTTTCTTAACGGTAGATAGCTGCTCTCTTAAATTTCCAATCTCACTAACGTTTTGGTAAATTTGATTAGAAAAAGTCCTCCGAATTAGTTCTAATGCACCCATGCAGGATCCTCGCAGTGGGATGGAACCGCCACGTGACAGAATTCGAAGATACAGGTATGGCGATGACGGGGAAGGATTGGGAGACGCGCCACTCCGACGATGTTCTGGCGGCGGCGTCCAGGCCCCCGCTCTCTCTCGCCACTGCTTCTTACAACTCAGAGCTGTTAATGTGGAAGATAGAAACTGGCCAGCCGTACAGGTACCTATTCTTAAGCATTGCCAACTCTAGATATCGACCAGCTTGTTTTAGTTGAAGTACCGTAAGAAGCCTGGGATATGATAAATGCGCAGTAGGTAGTAGGTACCTACTGTATTTCTCATATTCCAGGCTTAAACAACTAGGTATAACATCTGTTTTGTATAAAATAAATGTTTTTTTTTGTTTCAATCAAATCAGCTTGTGGCAGTTGGCAGTCCACTGCTGGACGAAGACGTAGGCCTCTTTCGAATTATGCCACAATTAGAGAAAGCAACCCCGACACGAGATCGCTCGAAAAATTACTCGAGATCTCGCGAGTTCGGGATTGTATTCCCTAGCCACAATACCTGGTCCTGCGCCAAACGCATGCAGTCCATCCCTGCGACCTTCCTTAGGGGATTCACCCCGTACACATAATACACGCAAAGGTATTAAATCTATGTTATACTGGAACAAAAACTATAAATTATTTCTTGTGGTGCAAGATTTCGACCGCGAGGACTTTTTTTTTTCCGGCTCGGCTCGTCTAGCGTAGAGACCCACCTTTAAAAGCGAAACCCGAGGGCGACGCGAATCAGACGTTCAGTCGCAATATGTCCAATTCGCAAAATGTCCAACTGTCCAATTCTCAATAGGTCCAGTTCGCAGTTGGTCCAGTTCGCAACTGGTCCAGTTCGCAATTGGTCCAGTTCGCAATTGGTCCAATTCGCAATTGGTCCAGTTCGTAATTAGGGATCTATATGGATAAATGGAATCAACATAGGTATTTTAATCCGTCTCATCGCATAATGTCCTTTTCTCGAAATGTCCTTTTCTCACAATGTCCTTTTCTCAAAATGTCCCTTTCTCAAAATGTGTGCACTACAGGATTAACTCCGCGCAATTCGACTAGGATGGGTTAGGTTAGAAGGCTAAGGCGGGAGCGGAGCGCAGCGGAGCTTCCGCATTAGCCTTCGTGGTTATTTTTTTATAACCACCTAAGTTACCACCATTCACTTGGTAAGTTTGATGTATAAGTATGTTATTCAGAACGATCAGTTAATAATTTGAATTTGGGGTGGTTGTGTTTAGGTGGTTATAAAAAAATAACCACGAAGGCTAATGCGGGAGCTCCGCTCCCGTCTTAGCCTTCTAACCTAACCTATCCAAGTCGGATTGCGCGGTGTTAATCCTGTATTGCACATATATGAGAAAGGAAATAAATAATATTAGTCCTTTTCTCGAAATATCCTTTCTCAAAGGATATTTCGAGAAAAGGACATTATGAGAAAGGACATTATGAGAAAGGACACTTTCGAGAAAAGGACATTTTTACTTCGAGCTGAATCTCGCCTCGCAGAAGGTTGTCAATAACGCCTCCCGTAATAAAGCACAACTCCATTTTACGATCTAGACCAATTGCGATTTGGACATTGTGAGAATTGGACGAAGTGAGAATTGGACAATTTGCGTATTGGACATTGTAAGAATTGGACAATTTGCGAATTGGACGTTGTGAGAATTGGACAATTTGAGCGCGCTGGACATTTTGCGAATTGGACATATTGCGACTGAACGGAATCAGATTAAAATACATTATTTTCTTTATTTCTATACATTCATACCTACTTTGTCGCAGACGATTCTCGTGTACGGAGCCCATGCTACGAATCAAGATGCACTACAACAGACGCGAGTCCACTAAGTCCGGCGCTGGGAAGGATAAGGAAGGCGGACAAAAGAAAGGCTTCTCTGGCTTCCGGAAGTTAAGCACCCGTGAATCTATCGACCCCGCGTCAGCCGTGAAGAAGGCGTACGCGCGCCGCGTGTCCACCGTGTCCGTGCCCGTGCGCGTGCAGCAAATGCGCCATCTCTCCGTGCACGCCATGATATTCCTGCTCACACGGCCCTTCTCAATGCACGTTGGTTAGGATGTTGCTATTTCGTAATTAGTTGCATTGACATATATCAGAGGTAGGTAAATTTTGTTCACAAATTCGCAAACTCAACAAACTTTACTGAAAAGATGTTTATGTTCCAGCGTCACTCATGGTCGCGTTAGAGAACGGCCAGGTGCAGGCCTGGTCCGACCACCCGGCGGGCGGCTTCCAGGGCTCCTTCCAGGCGCACCACACGGCCGGGGACTACGTGTCGGCCTTCGCCACCGATATAGACAATGAGTTCTTATTTACGGGAACGACGTTCGGTTATGTGAAAGTGTGGCTGATGACTAACTATCTCAGAAATGAGCAGGTAACTAATTTGTATAGGTAACCACAAGACAGTATTGTATTAACGTTTGCAGTAATAGCATGCTATGGCTTGTGGCGTGTAGGTAGGTAGATAAAAATATAAGCATAAGGTATATAATAAGCAGGGCAAATAGTCAAAACTGCCGCTAAAAGCACAGGATACAGTCCGGAAATGTTCTTGATTTATTGTTAATGATGAACTGCACAGTGGTCACTGACCTGTAATATTAATCGCTGGACTGGCTATTCCATACAAAATGACAGCTACTTTTTTGTGCCGATTCAAAGCGCCGCCTTCCCCTCCCCCGAGTGCACTGAGAACTAAATTAGTTTGCAAATGGCCGTTGTTTGTTTATTTCAGAAGGAGTTTATGTGTGAAATTTGGAATATTTTTAAGTTATTACTGTGATTGCTATAAATTTGAAGTGTTTTGATATATAAATTTAGTTTATTGTGTAATTAAGTAGATATTTATCATGAGATCGTGTGTGTATTGTAAAACAAGATACGAGAAGTGCTGTGGCGTCTCTTTTCACAAGTAAGTAAATCTAAGAATCTAATTCTTAAACAATTATTATAAAACAATAATTTAGGTTTTTTTTACTATCATAAGCGAATACCCTTCGAGTTTCGGGGATTTTACGAATATTTTTATAACCTATAATGTTTAATAGGGATGTCAAAATGTATATCGATAATTTTCTGTCCAATGCCAAAATTCGTAGTTTAAAAAACAAGAGGCATGGTAAAAGTACTTTAATAATTTAATGAACTTATTAAAATTATTAATAAACACTTAAAATTGTAGTAGATAATCGAAACAGTAACTAACTAGCGTGTGAAATATAACTTAGCATCTATGGTTAATTATTCATATATTGGACATAGTCGTTAGAAACACACATCAATCAAATTTATTCTTAGTGGACACAAGCCTATTTTAAGAGAATCTACTTTGTTTTTCAATCTTTTTAAAATATGTGATAATTTTCTTTTAAAAATTATACAGATGTGCATTTAAAAATATCCCGTAATAAATGTGTGATTTCATATTTTTTTAAATACCTTCCCTCCTCTGTACTTACCTACTGCAAACAAACAAAACTACAATAAATCCTAATCCTAATTAACCTGTCACTTAACAAAATTCCTCTCTGGGCACGGCTGCTTCGAGAAGTAAATGGGAAATAGTTGCCATTGAGGCGGAATAGCAAGTTGGCATTGGCTGCTTCGGGGAGCACGCTCGCACGGCTCACGTTAAGCGAGGCGTCCACCAGGCGGACCGGGCCGCAGCGCAGAGCAAAAATTCGCGTGCCGTACGTTTCATATGAAATTGTGTAGCATCTGCCTTTACTAGAGGCGGGCCGCAACGAAACACAGTTTCATTAAAAACGTATGGCATGCGGATTTTTGCGTTGCGGCCCGGCCCGGCCCATCCGCCTATTGGACGCCTAGCTTTCAGTTCTAACATAACCCAATTATGATTAAAGACAACCTTAATGACTGTGGGCTGTGTCCGGTGTCATTTTTCAGCCGATTTACAATAGTAACACTACTTTGGCAACATGCCTGCGACCACTGTTTAAGCAAACAAACTCTTTTTTTTTATATTAAGCTCGCAAAACTGAATTCGCGAGCCTTATGGTTAGCCTACTTAGGTACTTTAAAGTAGTCATTCATAGTATGTAAACATCATTGGTACAAAAATAAAATTAACATTGTAGTCGATATCTGGTAAAGTTTTTATCGACACCAAGACAGGTGTTGTACATCACTAGTATTAGTTCCAAGTACATTCGCTAGCTGCCGTCAGCGCCAAATGGCGATTTTCAATTAGGCACACTTTTATGGAACCGATCACCAGTCCAGATACTATTACAGGTCAGTGACAGTGGTAGAATGAGGAGTGGGGGAGTGAGTTACAGACGGAAGGAAGTTCCCGTTCGTGTGGCGCCCACAGAGGTGAAGTGAGTAGTGGGGGATGGGAGAGAGCAAGTGACAGACGTGTGTGTCGGGCGGGCGCAGGTGCACGTGAACATGTGCCGGCTGCGGCTCAAGTTCCCGTTCGTGTGGCGCCCACAGAGGTAGGTAGAGTGAGTAGTGGGGGATGGGAGAGAGCAAGTGACAGACGAGTGTGTCGGGCGGGCGCAGGTGCACGTGAACATGTGCCGGCTGCGGCTCAAGTTCCCGTTCGTGTGGCGCCCACAGAGGTAGAGTGAGTAGTGGGGGATGGGAGAGAGCAAGTGACAGACGTGTGTGTCGGGCGGGCGCAGGTGCACGTGAACATGTGCCGGCTGCGGCTCAAGTTCCCGTTCGTGTGGCGCCCACAGAGGTAGGTAGAGTGAGTAGTGGGGGATGGGAGAGAGCAAGTGACAGACGTGTGTGTCGGGCGGGCGCAGGTGCACGTGAACATGTGCCGGCTGCGGCTCAAGTTCCCGTTCCTGTGGCGCCCACAGAGGTAGAGTGAGTAGTGGGGGATGGGAGAGAGCAAGTGACAGACGTGTGTGTCGGGCGGGCGCAGGTGCACGTGAACATGTGCCGGCTGCGGCTCAAGTTCCCGTTCGTGTGGCGCCCACAGAGGTAGGTAGAGTGAGTAGTGGGGGATGGGAGAGAGCAAGTGACAGACGTGTGTGTCGGGCGGGCGCAGGTGCACGTGAACATGTGCCGGCTGCGGCTCAAGTTCCCGTTCCTGTGGCGCCCACAGAGGTAGAGTGAGTAGTGGGGGATGGGAGAGAGCAAGTGACAGACGTGTGTGTCGGGCGGGCGCAGGTGCACGTGAACATGTGCCGGCTGCGGCTCAAGTTCCCGTTCGTGTGGCGCCCACAGAGGTAGGTAGAGTGAGTAGTGGGGGATGGGAGAGAACAAGTGACAGACGTGTGTGTCGGGCGGGCGCAGGTGCACGTGAACATGTGCCGGCTGCGGCTCAAGTTCCCGTTCGTGTGGCGCCCACAGAGGTAGGTAGAGTGAGTAGTGGGGGATGGGAGAGAGCAAGTGACAGACGTGTGTGTCGGGCGGGCGCAGGTGCACGTGAACATGTGCCGGCTGCGGCTCAAGTTCCCGTTCGTGTGGCGCCCACAGAGGTAGAGTGAGTAGTGGGGGATGGGAGAGAGCAAGTGACAGACGAGTGTGTCGGGCGGGCGCAGGTGCACGTGAACATGTGCCGGCTGCGGCTCAAGTTCCCGTTCCTGTGGCGCCCACAGAGGTAGAGTGAGTAGTGGGGGATGGGAGAGAGCAAGTGACAGACGTGTGTGTCGGGCGGGCGCAGGTGCACGTGAACATGTGCCGGCTGCGGCTCAAGTTCCCGTTCGTGTGGCGCCCACAGAGGTAGAGTGAGTAGTGGGGGATGGGAGAGAGCAAGTGACAGACGAGTGTGTCGGGCGGGCGCAGGTGCACGTGAACATGTGCCGGCTGCGGCTCAAGTTCCCGTTCGTGTGGCGCCCACAGAGGTAGAGTGAGTAGTGGGGGATGGGAGAGAGCAAGTGACAGACGTGTGTGTCGGGCGGGCGCAGGTGCACGTGGACATGTGCCGGCTGCGGCTCAAGTTCCCGTTCGTGTGGCGCCCACAGAGGTAGAGTGAGTAGTGGGGGATGGGAGAGAGCAAGTGACAGACGTGTGTGTCGGGCGGGCGCAGGTGCACGTGAACATGTGCCGGCTGCGGCTCAAGTTCCCGTTCCTGTGGCGCGACCGCGTGGAGGGCCGCGCCAAGCGCAGCGCGCGCGACCAGCCGCTGCCCGTGCTGCTCAACTGCTACCGCGCGCACCTGCGCTGCATCACCACCATGGCCTACATCGACGAGCTCGAGCTGCTCTTCACGTTAGTCACCGCACACTTGTTACCTATTATAACCACTAAAGCCTTCGCGTCAGTGCTCGACTCATGCTTTTCTGTTAGTACGTTACCATTTCAAATGTAGTCTTTATTACTTCATCATATTTTAGTGTCATTCGATTTACCTATATCATTTCATCAAACTTAGGGTAACCACAACCATATTTAGGATTCATTAAATCACATGTACCTATAGGTACGTAAAAGACAGTAAATGTGTGTGTGCAGGGGTAGTTCAGACTACAGTGTGCGTGTTTGGCGCCTGTCCGGAGAGTACCTGCAGACGCTGGGCAGCTTCCTGCCCTGGAGCCTCGAGGTGACGCGCTTCCCGCCCGATGTGAAGAAAGTCGCCAGTTTCACAACTTTTAAGGTTGCCTTTATGCTCGAGGTTTTGCGAACTTACATGTAAATAACGAGAGGGCAGAGGCTCTTTCTCTCCTCTCTCATTAGGTACGTGGGGCCTTTCCCTTCCACTATTTTTTTTTCGTTTTGCGTCAAAGCTGTCTCCTCCATTTTACATCTACTTATACACATTTCGTTGCATGTTAGTGAAATACGGGTTATAAATAACCCTAATTATTATATTTATAATAATAATAAAATAGACTTACTATAAATAGTAAGTCTATTCTTACCATCAAAAAGAACAGTACTGAAATTAATTAAGTACTTAGGTAATAGATACTTACCTTTACCTCAATAAGTGTTGTTGCACTCTAGTCATTACAGCGTTCGTAGTCGCGGATGGACTTACTGCTGCTGTAACCGTCTCATACATTCTGCTCCTGCGCAGGTGTGGCGCGGCGGCTGGGTGTCCCGCTACGTGCCGGGGCAAGTGGAGGTGGACAAGCTGCGCGACATCACGGAGGACGAGCTGCGCAACAAGACGTTCGGCGCGCCGCCGCCCGAGCCGCTGCTGGGCCACTACTACAACCTGCCGCGCCGCCCCGAACCGCAGGACGCCATCGTGCTCGACGACTCGCTGCAGACGGTCTGTATCTGTCCCAACTAGTACCGTACCGCCCGAGCCGCTGCTGGGCCACTACTACAACCTGCCGCGCCGCCCCGAACCGCAGGACGCCATCGTGCTCGACGACTCGCTGCAGACGGTCTGTATCTGTCCCAACTAGTACCGTACCGCCCGAGCCGCTGCTGGGCCACTACTACAACCTGCCGCGCCGCCCCGAACCGCAGGACGCCATCGTGCTCAACGACTCGCTGCAGACGGTCTGTATTTGTCCCAACTAGTACCGTACCGCCCGAGCCGCTGCTGGGCCACTACTACCACCTGCCGCACCGCTCCGACCCGCAGGACGCCATCGTGCTCGACGACTCGCTGCAGACGGTCTGTAAACTGACTAAACACCTTACAGGTTACGGAATTACCTCGCGCACATGTTTGGTCAGGGAACTGGAAACGTGTCATTTGGATTTGACATTATAGTGGAGTAGGGCGGGAAACGGTCCGCTCTTCGTGCATTTCGCTATCGCTTTCCACCGCCTTATTGTGGGAACTAGTGGCCCTATTTGGTGGGCTCCAAGCTCCAATCCTCTATTATAAAATCAGTGGTCGGCGTTAATGGATCCAAAATTAAATACCTATTGACAAACAACACAAAGACATTTAACTGCAATGATTTCGTAAGGCCCAAAGTATGTATCAAAGCTCCCAGCACGACGGATGTACTGTAGCAGTGCCGAGGCTTTCCAGACATCACAGGGCTCTCGTTTGCTGGATTCCAGTGAACTATCCTCCGTCTTATGACGCCGCGAAACGCCCCGAGTACCGAGCGAGGTGAAGTGACGGTGCGGTGCGGTGTTGTCCCCAGATCCCGCTGTACGCTCACCTGCGCATGGCGTCGACGCAGCCCGTGAAGCGGCCGCCCACGCCCGAGCTGGTGCGCCAGACGCGCCTGCGCCGCCAGGCTCGCCAGCAGCGCCACCCCACCGCGCACTTCGAGGGCGCCGGGCCCGCGCCGCCGCCGTCGGACCCGCCCCAGCCTTAGCCCAAGTAGACAGTACTAGGTGGTGCCCGACAGTGTTCAACTTTTTTATAATTTCCACTAATGCCATGTCTTCAGTGACACTCGCCATATTAAGACGAATTGATAGACGTAAGAATCATCAAAATCGGCCCACGCGTTTGGTCTCGAGTGTCACGTATCATAAACATTAGGTATTGTTTTGTTTAAAACAAAGTACAAATTAATGTCTTATTTAGTCTGTTACAAGTAACAAGCGCTCGTGGCCCCGCGGACTCAGTGTTCTGCAGTAAGCAATTTTAGCTATGACCGGTTCTTGGATGGGTGACCACCACATGACATTTATTTTCGAGCGTTTGTGTTTCAGAAGGCATGTTAAGACGTTGGTCCCGGTTGCTAGTAATATGGCAGTCGTCTAGCCAAGTTGTCTAATGGGCAGCTTGTACAATTTCAATAGCAAACAGTCACAACCTGCGCCTGTCCATTTCAACACAAAAAAATATGCCTCTGCCTACACCTTTAGGAATAAAGGCGTGACTATAATGTATGTATGTCTAAACAAGTAGGTAACAAACATTTAACAAACCAATTTCACTCTCAGAATCTGCAAGCGTCAGCAACGCGTGCAGCGGACATTTCTAATTCAATCTCATGTTGTGTTAACTTTATTTTTAAAATAAAAATGTGATATTTATCCTAATGTTTCTCATTTATTTATTAATAAAATACTTTTCAGAGTTCTTTACCTAAAGGATAAAAACGAGATTCTACTGCCGAGATTCCGCTGTCCGTCATCAGAACGTATCTCAAGAACCGAGTTCTGGAAACGTTACCGCGTTTGCCTTTTAAAAAACTTTTACAAAACAAAACAAAACGTTTACAGTTTGCGTTGTTTAGCACAACGCCTGAACGACAAACCCGTCAAAGCGACGCAAAAATATCAAGTACTAGCTGGCCCTCGCAACTTCGTTTACGTCACATAATGTGCACGAAAGGAGAGGTAATTCTTCATCAGACTCGTCATGCACCGTGTGAAACGGCCCTGTTTGCTTAATCATAAAAGAGCTTAAAGATTAAGTCGATTCTAAAACAATTCAGTCCACGCCTTCGGCGCGGACTGAATTATTTTACAATAGCCTTAATCATTAAGCTCTTTTATGATTAAGCCAACACGCCCGTTTAGACTCACTTTCAAAAGAAACGTTGAATTCTAGATTTACCGAAAGTTGAGATGCCCCTAATTTCTGAACTACATAACCCTCAATATTGAAAATTGTATGGAATAATGCTTAAAGTACTCCCTTTCAGACACCAAACAAATATTTGAAATCAAACCACGCAGTGAGAAGTTATAGCTAAAAACCTATTTTGCCTTTCATCCCCTCTCCTGAAGGAACCGCGCAAAATATCGGGATCAAAAGTATCTAAGAACCTTCCTCGGACTATAGGCTTAGATCGTACAAAGTATCATTTAAATCGGTTCAGTAGTTTCGGCGTGATACTTAGTCGGGATACAGACAGACAGACAGACAGACAGACAGACAGACATGAAAATTTTAAATTACATTTTCGGCTTCAGTATCGATTAGAGAACGCCCTACACTTAAAATTTTCAAAATATCTTCCATGTACAGACTCCCGACCCTCTACAGTTTTATTATAAGTATAGATTATAATCGTTGGTTGTTATGTATTCATAGAGCAACACGATCTACGACTTTTATCGGGAGTGGAGGCGCTATACTGCTACTTTCCCCTCTGTCAAAGCGAAAGGATTACGAAATATGTGTGTGTCTGAAATTATGAGTGTATTGTTTTGTGTAAGTTCCGTAGTGACAGCCGATCGCTCTTTTGTAGTTGTAGTGGTGTCTAAGAATACCATTTCCTCCTACTCCTCCTTCATATATGAATAGACAGCTATGTATAGAGAGCATTCATGCTATATCAACTCCTTGTGCTGGTCGCGTTGCTGTATGTTATGCATTCTATGTTATGTACCGCGTCCTACGTAGTCGCGTTGAAACGGGACTAAGTATGGGTGTCGCTTACCTAAGACAGTGCGTAATGCTGCGTCCACATTTGTACGGCACATTTTTCCACTACCGTATCAGACTAGCGTGTCGGTACCGCTGGAAACTGCAGCTACGAGTTACGTGTTCGACACGATGACACGCTGTACGATTCTTTGATATGTTACAAATGAGGGCGCAGCATAGGCACAAATAGAGATAGTACAGGTGGAAAACTCATGTATGTACTTTTTTCCCCACCTACCCTCTGCTACACACACTCGCGCACAAATCAGTATCGAAAAGTCGGTTGAGGAGCGCCTGACATTGTGTCTGTAAATGAGTTGTCTATGTGTGCGTAGTGTCTGTGAAAGATTTGTCTGTGTGCGTAGTGTCTGTGAATGAGTTGTCTGACTTGTCTGTGTGCGTAGTGTCTGTGAATGAGTTGTCTATTTGTGCGTAGTGTCTGTGAATGAGTTGTCTATGTGTGCGTAGTGTCTGTGAAAGAGTTGTCTGTGAATGAGTTGTTATGTGTGTGTACTGTCTGTGAATGAGTTGTCTATGTCATTGTGTGTGTAGTGTCTGTGAATGAGTTGTCTATGTGTGCGTAGTGTCTGTGAAACACTGATCTGTATTATTACCACACTGGATAGGTGGCTGTCAAACTAAAGTTATGCCTTCTTAATTCTCGCCATTGTGGCGCTGAAATCAGCAGCGCTGGTTCAGAGAACTAAAATTAGTGATGTGCCAAACTTTCTTGAACTGACGCGTATCGATAGATTTAATTTGAAATGAAAACATTTTTAGTATATTATATAGGTTTTTTAAAAATAATTTTGTTTATAATTTGTTTAATACTTATTAGAATATTAGATACCAACAGAAATTACGAATATTCCTCGATCGCAAGACAGTCAGTCTTCTTAACCACTAAGCTATCCACGCTTTATTGAATATTGCTCTTAATAAGGGTGGTTTAAGTTGGTGTCTAGTATAACTACCTAAATGAAATAATATTTACCTGCAATTTGGCATACTCGTGACGCAAAATTGTAGGAAAATATTACTTTTGTTGAAGAGGATGAGAGAGGTATTAAGGCGCATCTCCACTTGAGCAGCCGCGGGGCGAGCAGCCTCAATCTGAGCGTGCCGCGTGCTGGGGAAATTACATGCATCTCCACTTGGGCCAAATTAATCAGCAACTCGGCAGCGTGCCTCAACCTAAGCAACGAATTACTATAGTTTTTTACTAGCTACCATGGGTGACGTATGCCAATTCGCTGCAGCTTTAGTAATTATGAATCCCTACAAAAAGAATAAAAGGCAGACAGACAAACATCATTGTGCGGTGAACGTGGATCCCATAAGTGTCTGTGGCTTTCATATACTTCAGTTAATTTGATGCATTTATCATTGTCCATTTCACCACGAAGTGAGCGTATATATATCATGCTCCATAGAAATAGAAAGGGAGTTATGTGTAGAAAAAAATAAAAATAAACGTGATTTTATTAATCATTTATTTATTTTACACTTTATTGTAAAACTATGGTACACTAGCGGACGGTCTACTATTTATTAACCGGGAAGTTCTGGTGTAATGCTCATAATAACATTTAACATCAAAATGATTAGAAGACAGATGATCGCTTGAATTTGGAGTCCAGTTATGGGCTCCCATGTTGCCAAGCCATGCACTTCTGATTTTTGGATCAGTTGGAAATCTGCAATAAAATAAACATACATCAATAGAGTAAAAAACATTATGTAGTAAGTATTACCCACACAAGTTAATGTCAGAAAATAAGTTAAATAAATATTACTAATAAGATTTTGTTTGGTTGATACCATTATTATATATTGAAGCACTCGTGGCCCCGCAGACTCATTGTTCTGTAAATAATCACTGCAGTAAGCAACTTTCACTATGGCCAGTCCTTGGATGGGTGACCATTCTGGTGACCACTTTGACACATTCATTTGAGCGTTTCCGTTCTTCGGAAGGCACGTTAGTCAGTTGGTCCCGGTTGTCAGTAAAATGGCAATCGTTAAGCCATGTTGAAGGCCTTTTTGGGCGGCTTGAAAAATTTCAACAGCGGGCAGTCACAACCTGCGCCTGTCCATCTCAACACGGCAATACGGCTCACCAATTGTTACGTGGGACAAATTCTAAAATGGTGAAATGTGGGCATATAATACTATATGCCCACATTTCACCATTTTAGAATTTGTCCCATGGCATACTGCCTCTGCCTACCCCTTAGGGGATGAAGGCGTGACCATATGTAATGTAAAATGATACCATTATTAGACATATTTCATATAAAGAAAAGTTTTCGATCACATCAGACCATGATCAAGTTTATCGATACGACAACATGGACATCACTAAACGAAATTAAAATCCTATTTTTGTGCTTAAAAATAATTTAATCTCACCTATATACTATTCTTATACACATTTTGTAAATAATCAAGCATTAAACATGTAGGTCAGGCTGATTTAATGATAAAAATTACAAAAACTCAACTTACCTGTGAAATCTCATGTTGCTCCCTTTTTTGAAGCAAATTTTGTAAAACACACATTTCACCATGTCTATTGTTTTTTGTAACCACACAAATCCTCACTAAACTGCACAAAAGTCCTTAAATTACAAAATAATTCCTAATATCGCGCCGGGATACGGGAAGTCATTTGCATGATACGTCAGATTTAGTTCCTTGAACCAACTCTAGAGGCGTTTCAAATCGGCACAAATAATTCGCTGTCATTTGTATGAGACAGCCAATCCAGTGGTATAATACAGATCAGTGCTGTGAAAGAGTTGTCTCCGTGCGTAGTGTCTGTGAATGAGTTGTCTATGAATGAGTTGTTTATGTGTGCGTAGTGTCTGTGAATGAGTTGTCTATGTGTGCGTAGCGAATTTAGTATGTAGGTAGGTTTTCACTGTACTATCTCTAATTTGTGGCGTAGGTTTGTCCCCGGAGCTCAGTAAGGGAATTGTTCAAATAAAACCACTAGTTATGTATTGTTACACCGCGTTTATTGTGGGGGCGGGGGCGGGGGCGGGGGCGGGGGGTCAGGTGGCAGGCTCGCGCTTGGCGCCGCTGAGCAGCACGTAGGGCGACTGCGTCTCGCGCTGCTTGTCCTGCAGCATCTGCAGCGTGCCCAGCGGCGTGTCCGTCGAGCTCATCTTCTTCATCAGCTGCACAGGACAAGGCTTGTGTTACAATAATGGCGGAGTCTTCCTAGCCGTCACGGCAGTGTGAGGGCTAGTCAGTAGGGGATTTATAAACCCAGTGCCTAAAACTGTGGAACTACTCGGGTGGTGGAATACTAATGATGAATCAACTAGATATTTTGAAACAGACACTATTATATTTTTGTACGTAGATTTTTTTAAAAATTCGTCCCTTATAAAAGAAGTTATGCTTGGGAGATAAAAAACGTTATTGTCTTCCAATTTAGCATACACACACAGTCAAGAATTAAATAAAATTCTACCTTCAAGGTTGGAAATAGGGGGTGATAGTTTAAATTACAACAATGTTTTAAAACTTGTAAAAAGACAACGAGGGTTAGGTGGGTGGTGGTGGTGGTGGTGGTACTGACCCCCTCCTGCACGGCCTTCTTGATGCGCTTCTCCTGCTTGTTCTTGCCGGGCCCCTTGCCGTGGAACTTGTGCGACAGGTAGCGGAAGGCCTCCTTGGGGCACAGCGCGCGGCCCTCGTCGTCCACGTACTCCAGCTTGATGTTGGGCCGGAAGTGCGCCTTCTCGCGGAACTCCTGCAGCGGGCCCGAGTGGTGCCCGTGCCCGCGCTCGCGCCGCCCGTGCTTGTCGTCCTCGCTGCAACAACGTGCCATACTGAACCACCTATCTTTGAAATCATTTAGATGGATCAAAGATGGTACTGTCGGGCAAAGACAGGACCGTTTCTAAAGGTGTAGGTAATTTCCTAAATTAAATGCAGTAGGTGAAATTCTGAAAGGCCAGTCAGGAGCGTCTCCATGGGAAGGAACTCCTTAATGGTCAATGTTACAAACATGTTTTTTTTTAAGTTAATAGTTAGATGCAAAGAGACCCACATTGATTACCCCATTGGAGCTAAAGGTGTGCTGTGCTGGGTACGGGTCAAACATGAACCATCAAACCACACAGTGGTCCAGCCGAGAACCGGGTGTACCCTCATAAATATAATATCTTGAACTCGAATTGGCACAGCATTCCACGTCTACTTAACCGGATTTACTAGTGTATCAGAATCTCATGTTGATCGATGTCACTTAAGTTCACAGTAACAATTTGAAAATGCAAAGTATCCCTTTAACGTAAGTATAAAAAACTAAATTATACCACAATGGCTAACTATAAAATGTTCGTCGGAAAGGAAAGCCTAGAATAATCCGCTTGTTTTGTAATGAATTTTCAAAAAAGTTTCGGTAGAAAATGCTTAAAGGTTTACGTGAAAAAACTGAAGTTGTAGTCAGCTGGTCAATTAGGGTATGGCTATATCACGGGACTCACCCATAGGCCTTGTCTTCGATGGAGTAGTGCCGCGCCGTCAGCAGGTGGCGGTGCGCGGAGGGCGGCGCGGGCACTCCCCCGGCGCGCTCCAGGTAGCCCTTGCTGAGCGCGAGCCGGAGAGCTCCCGACACGCCGGCACCCACGCTCGGCTCCGCTTCCAGGCCCACGCATGACCCTGCGGTAACGAGGCGTAGGCAAGCTTATAGGCAACTCTCTAATTAATTTAAAAAATATACACTCATGGACAAAATTAGGGGAACGCAAAGAAATGTTCAGGTAGTAATAAAATAAACGATTTATTTATGTTTAATACAGTTTCATTTGAGTATTCTTAATTAATTTAACTTTTTAAAATACAGAAATGTACAATTTACTGTTAAAAATAGACAAATATTGAAGTTATCGCTTATTAACGAGAATGTTAAGGAAACAATGAAAAATCTTATCATGAAATTTATGGAATGTCTGGTTTCTTCTCTAGTAAAAGTTAACATGACCACTCGTATAGTATTTGGTGTTACCTCCTCGTGCTGTTAAAACTGCCTCCAATCAGAGTTTAATAGAGTTAGGCATCTTCAAACAAAATTATATCAAAGGTACCGAGCGCGGTATACTTGTGTGCGTGCGCAGTGCCTACGGACGCGTCGCGTCAGAACGAGCCGCGCGTCACGCACACATTTAAAAATCAGTACTAGTCGGAACGCTCCCAGCAGGTAAACCAAGCGTTCAATCAGTGTTGCCGCGAACCGCGTGCGCGTGATTACGTAAAATGTATGTGTCATATGCCTGCTATCTTTATTTACATACATACATATAATCACGCCTTTATCCCCGTTGGAGTAGACAGAGGCATAGTATACGCCCCCATTTCTCATTTTAGTTTTATGCCTCACGTAATAAGTGATGAGCCTGAGATGAGTAGATGGACAGGCGCAGGTCGCCACGACCCGCAGTTGAAAATTTTCAAGCCAAGCATAAACCCTTCAACTTGGCTTAACGATTGTCATTTTACTGACAACCGGGTTACATTTTGAGATTTCCTTCTCTACGTAATGGATCTTTTTGCGAAGGTGTTCCCTTAGTCGCCTCTTACGACACCCTTGGGATGTATTGGGGTGGCGACATTTTGTACTCTTACCTGTCGCAACACGGGACCTCGTCGCCACAACCTGTCGCCATTAGATAAATATGACAATGCCTATAAAGAAGTAAGGACGATATATATTGCTCTGTTTTTGGATGCCTCAACAGTAATTTTTAAACTCCCTCATTATCTATCGTTATTCACGAATTCACGATAGGTAACAAAAGAAGAAGAAAGGTGAGTTTGAATAATTCACTTACGTACCTGCTACGTCCATAATACTCTCAAGGTAGGCACCTTGAGATTATTATGGACGTAGTAATATAAGTTCAATGCTTACGTACGAATTCGTTCAATAACTATTAGACTTCGTATTTATTAGGGTTCCGTACCCAAAGAGTGAAAAACAGGACCCAATACATGACCCTTCGCTGTACGTCTGTCTGTCTGTCCCACAAAATGTGTGTATCGCAGGAACCGTGATAGCTAGAGAACTGAATTTTTACAGATGATGTATTTCTGTTGCCGCTATAACAACAAATACTAAAATCAGAAAAATAATATTGTATTAGGGGAACGTTTGTTGCATGGAATACAACAAACATGAATTTTGCCGTTTTTTGGTACGGAACCCTCGCTGCGCGAGTTCTACTCCCACTGCTTCGAACCCACTCAGTTCGTTTTCGACCCCTTATAATTTCTTTGTGGATAAAACTAGAAGTTTGAAGTAAATTTAGTATCTTTTAACAGAACACTACCCGTCCATTTCAACACGGCAATAGGCTCACCACCTATTTCGCGGGACATGAAACTAAAAGGTGAGACGTGGGCGTATACTACGCCTCTGACTACCCCTTTTGGGATAAAGGCGTGACTATATGTATGTATGCAGTGAGTGAACACTGACTGACTGATAATCGAAACTTTACTTTGGTGGCACTTCAAACGAATATAGAACCTTCAAAAGAATGCAAATTTATAGTGTTTAGTGTATGAATTAAGGAAAAGCTAAAATATTCTAGAATTTCGGTCGTTTTTAAGGTTCCCTACCCAAAGGATAAAAACGGGAGTCTATTTATGAGACTACGTTGTCCGTCTGTCTGTCTTTGAACTTTGTCTGTCCTTCCGTCATGAGACTGTATCTCAGGAACCGTGATAGTTAGAAAGCTGAAATTTTCACATTAATTCTGTGATCCATAAAATGTTGCCATCATTAATATGGGAATGTTGTGCTGAGGTCCCAGGTTGGATTCGGGTAGAATCGAATAAATTGTGTGTTCCTCAAAGTTTTGTATCAGAGTTTTGATGTTTTTGTATACCTACTATGTATTTATTTAGAAATATATAAGTACATATGTCTATCAGTTGTCTAGATCCCATAGCACAAGCTTAAACTGGCCTAATTTGGACTAGATGATGTTGTATGAGAATGTCCAATTGTTTAACCTAACCTGTCATTTACGACGATTGAATAAACTAAAAGTGACAGCCCTGATACTATAGGTAAGTATCGTGCGGTCGGGGTCGGAGATACCCTACTATATATAATTCTACTATGCTCCAATCGTCTGGGCATACTTTTTATTAATTCGTCTATGAAATTTTGTGGCATTTGGTCCCATTCTTCTACCAACGCCGCACATTGGGGCCAGATCCCTAATATGTGGCAGAAAATGCGAAAACTAATATTCGATTTTGAACTATCTAATACAACTGGCTTCTAGTAGATTAATGCTTCGTTTTGACACTTTCAAATTGGCCGATCACTTACACGCATTTCCTATTAAAATTAAAGTTTGTAAGTAGTCGTGAAAGTACGACTGATTATAAATTAAATTGCTCTTATTTCACTTGTGTTGTAGTGTCGTGATTTATATAAGAAATTAGCTTAATTTTGCTATGAAACCTTCAAGTTTAGGTAAGTCGCAATATTTTAGCACCATTGCATTTGGTAATATGGTACATTAAACATATAAAACCAAGGAAAACATTTATAACACTACGATTTTCACTACATTCAAAATCAGCTGAAGTTTTAGTTATGTATTGGAGTGAATTTAAGATTAGTTTTTTTTTGTAAACAACCCATATCAGCATCTCGAAACTAAAAAAACTTCTTGCTACTTTTTGCTACTTTAAAAATTACAGTGATTTTTGTAGTTTTACTATTTGATTTCCATTATGCAACATAAATTATTTTGTTCTAGGAACGAGTTCAAAAACAATATTTGTTTCAAGAAATGAACTTGTTAACATAATACGATGCTCGGGCGAAACTTACTTTGAAACATATTTAAATTTTTAAATTTTTGAGTTGCGAAAACGTACAAAATATGATGATAAAGTTGATATTAATTTTAATAAATAAATGACACAATTTAAATATAAATATAGGTCAAGATGGTCAAAAGCTAGTAAATTCGATGAAAAATAATAAGGATTGGCTTGAGACATCATTTCGTTTCCTATCATCACGGAAAAAAATTTGAAGAATAATCGCGGCCGACCGGAAATTTCATTTGAGCTATCATCTGAACGTTCAAAACGGGCCAAACCCTCCTATTAACGACTAGCTGACATCACGCGTTTTACTATTAGCCCCCGTTCCCGTGGGAATACGGGAATAAAACATAGCCGATGTTCACAGGGAAGAGTGTAAAGAAATTTTCAAATCGGTCCAGTAGTTTCGGAGCCTATTCGATGCAAACAAACAAACAATCGAATGCCTCAAACAATTCCTCTTTATAATCCTACTAACGTTTAATGATATGCCTCACTAGTGAGGAAAAATAGGATATGCAATTCGTACCTACTCTACGTAGCCGATTTCTTACACTGGCAGCTACGAGTATATGCTACCAGGGTGTCCAGATGGCTACTTACCGCCTGAGTTCCACAATATACTACAAATATCTATTTTAGTTATATTTAGCATCCACAAAAGCGATATTGCTAAACAATGTATTTAATGCCAAAGAAAATGGATCTTGCCCCAGTGTGCGCCGTTTTAAGTTGTCGTAAGTTGGTTATTGCAGGGATTCTTTTTTTGTATTTGTCTTCCCAGTTTATCCCAGACATGTTCAATCGGGTTTAAGTCTGGCGAGCGGGCTGGCCATTCCAAAACATCGATTTCGAACCCTTGAAAGTATCTTGAAACTACAGCGGCAGTGTGTGGCCGAGCATTATCATGCATCAGTAGAAAATTATCACCTATGTATGGGACAAATGGTATCACAATTTCTTCTAAAATGTTAGTTACGTAGCGTGCTGCTGTCAGAGATCCATTTTCGAAGACGTGGAGCTCCGTACGTCCTCCTAACTAAGGAAATGCCGCCCCATACCATCACTGACCCTCCACCGTAAGGTTCTCTTCCGACAATGTTACACTGTGCATATCTTTCTCCTGGTCGTCTCCACACTTTCACCCTTCCATCATCTGGCTTAAGGCAAAATCTGGACTCATCAGTGAATAATACTCTTCCCCAGTCATTGTCATTCCAGTGATGGTGAATGCGAGCAAAGTTACTCCGAGCTACACGATGACCTGTGGTAAGAAGAGGTCCTTTGGCAAGTATAAATGCCCCTATTCCGGCTGCTTTAAGTCTTCTTCGTATCGTTTTAGTGCTAACTGCCACATTTCGGACTTCTTGGAGCCTTGCTCTTACCTCAGAAGACGTCGAGGTACGATTTCTTAGCACACTGCTTACGATAAATCTATCGTCCCTAGCTGTGGTCTTCTTTTTTCTCCCTTGTCGTCTGCATCTTGTGTACTCGCCTGTCTGCCGGTATCGTTTTACGTTGCGAAAGATAACTGATTGTAAGTGTAACCTTGTTCGATTAAAGTTACAGCTTTGGACACCTGTGCTACGTTGAGATCCGGCATTATCACTTCAGTCTTTTTAAAAAGTCTCTAAGTAACACTCTGACGAATAATTTTTGTAAAAAAAAAGATTTACTAAAGTTTTCAAATACGAAAATAAACTCTTAAATTGTTCTCTTACGAAGTTACGACACACATTTATTACATTACTACGTAGAGAAAAAAAAAACAAATGATATTCTGAAACAAAAGACGATAAAATGTCTTTCTTTAAATAATACAAATGTTGTTATAGGTGGCCAGTGTGTAAGTATAAAAAAATTAACGTAGTCGACCTTTTTTTTTGCGTTCCTCTAAATTTGTCCCTGAGTGTATGATGCACTACAGGACGTCACGCGGTTTCACCCGCGTAGTTCCCGTTCCCGTGGGAATTCGGGAATAAAATATATGTTCAGCGCAAAGAGTGTAGCTTCCTAACAGTGAAAGAATTTTTCAAATCGGTCAGGTAGTTCCGGAGCCTATTCGATGCAAACAAACAATCAAATCATTCCTCTTTATAATATTAGTATAGACAAGTCTCCCGAAGACAGAAGGAGGAGCCATTCAGTTGTCAAAAATTTAGAATTGGCGTATTGAACCCCCATCTCACTGATCGACGAACGAATCTCTGGCACAATGATCCTTACGGGGTTAAGAGATCAGACAATAGTCGCTACCACCGGCGCCAAAAGAAAACGCCGAATTAGTAGCTGCGTCTAGCAAGCCTGGAGTACTAAATATACATTATCTCATACAAACAATGTTCCCGCTAGTGTATGCTATAGCTAGGGCCCATACCTGCGGCGAGGTCGGCGGGCTTGTCGCTGTTGACGTCGACGCGACTCCAGGCACCCCCCGCGGCAGCCGCGTCACCCTCGGGCTCCGCCTCCAGGTCCTCGCGGTCGAAATCCTGCATTGAAACAAACCATTATTAGTTTTTGTTCCAGTATAACATAGGTTTAATATGCGTGTATAATGTTTCTGGGGCGAACTTCCTGAAGAAAGGCGCAGGGATGGACTATCGATGCATAGGACCATGTATTGTGGCGTAATTTGGGAGAAGCCCACGTCTAGCAGGGGACTACCGCAAGCTGATTTAATTGATGCGTGTATTTTTAAAATTCAATCTCCGCCTGCCCCCGCACCATGTTGCCCCCGCCCCCAATAACAGATTACCCCCGCCCCCAATAACACATTACCCCCGCCCCTGTACCACGTTATCCCTGCCCCAGTACCATGTTACCACCGCCCCCGCACCATGTTACCTCCGTTCCCAGTACCATGTTACCTCCGTTCCCAGTACCATGTTACCTCTGCCCCCAGTAACACATTGCCCCCGCCCCTGTACCACGTTAACCCTACCCCAGTACCATGTTATCCCCGCCCCCAGTAACACATTGCCCCCGCCCCTGTACCACGTTAACCCCGCCCCAGTACCATGTTACCGCCGCCCCTGCACCACCATACCCCCGTTCCAATTACCATGTTACCGCCGCCCGTTACCCCTCTGCACGTACCAAGATTTCCGCATGGTGGTCCCTGTTGCCGGCCAGCCCGTAGGTGGGGATGTCTCCCAGCGTGCGGCAGAACTCCGCCGTCGCGTCCAGTACCATGGCGCCGCCGCCCTGACCATCGTCCTCTGCCATGGGCTCCTCCTTTACGAGCTCCAGTATCTCTTCCACCTACAACAAAAGTTAATATTAAAATCATATATAACAAACTAGCGGAAAGCACGCAGTTTCACTCGCTTAGTCCCCGTTCCCATGGGAATACTAGGATAATTTGTAGCCTATGTCACCCGGGGACAGTGTAGTTTCATCGGTTCATTAGTTTCGGAACATATTCAAAGCAAACAAATAAACAATCAAAGCATTCCTATTTATAATATTAGTAGAAGGAACATTTTACTATCAGTAGACATTTTGCGATAAAAGCTGAATAGTTTTTCTGAGCCTTTTATCTATGAAGCTTGTAATATGCTTACTTTGCTAATAAAAGCTGTAAAAGTTAGTTCACTGGAGGTCATGTTATAAAGTTCTTTAACAAATATCTAAGGAAAAATGTAAGTTTTCCTATTATAAAATGAAAAAAGACAACTTAGCCAGCCCAGACGGGACTTAAACCCGCAACCTTTGCCTAAATCAGTACGGTCCCCGTAGCTCAAGTGGAAGAGCAATGCCCTGGATTAGGCAAAGGTTGCGAGTTAAGTTTCGTCTGGGCCAAGTTGTCTTTTTTGACTTAATAATAAAATATAATGAAAAAGTTAACATAATAAATGGCTTTAAACATTTTATCAATATAAGTTATGCTAGTCCTAACTCATTGACAGACACTTCATGTGGCTGTGACCCTCGTAAAGTGATCTTACCTTGGGCACCTTCGGCACCTTGAAGGCGGCTTCATCAGCGAGTTCCGCCTGTCGCAGCCGCCTGGCCCGCGCCAGGGCCGCCTGCAGTTCCGTGTCGGGTTCCGTCTCCTCGTCGTCCATGGGCGGCGACTGGTGAAACTGGTCTGGCTTCACATCTGTTATTAAAACCATTATATTATTATATACTGTTGCTGAACCAATTTTGAAGAATTTTGGTACGGAAAGAATTGTTTGGACATTTCTTCTCTCGTCTGGTTGATCAGAAAGTACCTACTTTCAGATCAACCATACCAGGCGTACCTACGCCTGTTTATTATGTGAGGTAATTCCGTATAATATGCCTTATTCGTTTTAGGACACCAAAGAGAGACTCCCTTTGGTGTGCTTTAGTATTGAGATTCTTTGCTTCGAAGTCTGTGCTTTGTGACTTTACTATACGTTAAAATAATAAAATGTATTTATTCATGAACGTCACAAAGTAACACTTATGAACGTCAACATTATAGCTTCTACATTTAGTGCCAGATTAGCAAAGCTATCATTATAGGTTAAACCTGTAAGAAAGAATATCTGGGCAATAAGACTATGTTCACATAAATCGATGTTCAGTAACCCTCACTCACTATCGTTGGCGACCAAGCAAAGCTGAGAGTTTTACAAAGTGTCGACTGCCTCCAACATACCTGTGTCGTCGGTGTCTAGGGGAGCAGTCCCCGCGTCGTAGTCGTCCACGTCTATCGGCTCCTCCTTGGCTTTCTTGCGGATTTTACCCTGCAAACACAAACATTAAAAGGATTATTGTTTGTTTCGCAATGTCTGCAGAATTAGGTCACCACCATGGCCTGCCTAAGGGGCTAAGTTGTAAGTCGCTTGTAAAATGTTATGGTGCATTACAGGGGCAGGAGGGGTATTGGGTTTCTGGGGACTTTTCTCTTAGGTCGTGAGAAGCGTCATGGAGACCGTCTTGGTCCAAGATAATCCTGAGGAGCCATCGCCGAAGACTGCGGTACTCGTGTGGGAGAGTCCTACCTCGCTCCCACTCAGGTCCCTCTTTTGCGAGCATGGCATTCTTATAGAAAGAGGTAGGTACGGTAAATTAATTTAGTTGTTCTGTTATTCATCCGAATAAGGGTACTTGACCTGGCCTTTTCTCAAAAGGCTTTCAAAGGAGATCATGTATGAAAACACTTATGAAAGTAGAAGAAGCGAAAGTGATATATGTCAGGATCGTGGGAAGTGGAAAGCCATAGTCTCTGCCCCCCCCCCCCCATTAGGAAACAGGCGTGATTATATGTATGTATGTATGTATAGCTTGTGTAGGTCACCTTCCGCTTGGACTTCTTGAACTTGGCCTGTATCTCGTGCTCGTCCATGTAGTCGGTGGCCAGCTGCATCTGCGGCATGGCCAGCGACTCCAGCCGCTTCTCGCCGAAGTAAGTACCTATATATAGATAAGTACAGGTAGCGAGGCTCACCTTCCGCTTGGACTTCTTGAACTTGGCCTGTATCTCGTGCTCGTCCATGTAGTCGGTGGCCAGCTGCATCTGCGGCATGGCCAGCGACTCCAGCCGCTTCTCGCCGAAGTAAGTACCTATATATAGATAAGTACAGGTAGCGAGGCTCACCTTCCGCTTGGACTTCTTGAACTTGGCCTGTATCTCGTGCTCGTCCATGTAGTCGGTGGCCAGCTGCATCTGCGGCATGGCCAGCGACTCCAGCCGCTTCTCGCCGAAGCCGCGCAGACGCTCCTGTCTCTGTGGACAACAACATACTGGTTAATATACATACATCTAGTTGCGTCATCAAGTAAAAATATTGTATAAAATTCGAGTGTCCACCTTCAGTCCAACCGCGACCACGAACGCGGACGCTGCAACCTGTCCGAAACGTCGGTTTATGTAAGTAAATTCTATGATTATGAAATTTGGCCCAAGGAATTGGTGCCTGATGACAATTCTGGATAGGGTCTGATATAATTTTTCCCTCCTTTATTACTACGCATTCAAAGTAACAGCCAAAAATATATTTTCGTTTTCGACGTAAACAGTTTACATCAAGGATAAATATTTTGACATTTTACATTAAAGTTACATGGAATGGCTAATTGTATAATGAAAGAACTCGATGATCATGACGAACAATTGAAGACATGAGTGGATGAAGGAGATATAATAAAATTTGTAAAATTTGAGAAAATGGGTTTCAAATTTCGATACTTGTGATTGAAATAAATCGCTTTTCGTTGTATTTGTCTACAAAGTTTTTTACCTAAAATATAGTGAATAAACACGTCTACTAATATGGAGTGGAAATTTTTTAAAAAAGTGTAAGGATTTGCATTTATTATAAAAAAACCGTACATAACCCCTTCATTCATCTCTTAAAATAGAAGTTGCATACGAAAATAAAAGATGAATGGGTCAACTACATAATCAATTCTTAATCTTACTCTAAAATAGTTTCATAATAATACCGATATTCCGGTTTAACAAATTTTAACTGTGCTTTAATATTAGGTTTCTTTTTTTCTGAAATTGTACCATATTTTTCTTGAACCCGTTCCACTACAAAGTCTTCTACTTGTCCTTTTTTTAAAATATATCTACTTTTCTAAACGGCGCCATCTCATCATAACTTTATTTCTATAAAAATGCACCGAATTCCTCTACCCTTATCCATTTAATACCATCCCTGAAATTAACCTTCTGCTTATTTTGCTCATTTTACTACAATCTTACTACGTGTAGAATCCGTGTCAAGTTGTGGGTCGGATTCAGCGGCTGGGTCTCGAGGTCGCACTTCATAAATCCGAGGCTCTGTGCTTCCACGGACCTCGGATGGGGCCACCTGCGGGATCCAGCCTACAAGTAGGGGGCGTCAGCATCGGCATCAAGCCTTCAATGAAGTATCTGGGGCTCGTACTCGATGGCCGGTGGAACTTCGGACATCACTTCCGAAGTTTGGTCCCAAAACTGAGGGGAGCATCAGCCGCATTCGCGCGGCTGATGCCCAACATCAGCGGACCCATCAACGATCCCTACAGGAGACTGTACCTGTGGAGCGTGCGAAGCTTGACCCTATATGGGGCCCCCATATGGACGGAGACCCTGACGGCCAGCAATGTGGCAAGATTGCTGAGCCCGCAGAGAGCGATGGCCGTCAGGGTGATAAGAGGATACCGAAGGATCACCGGTGAGGCGGCATATCTCCAAGCCACAACATCAGCGGACCCATCAACGCTCCTTACTGGAGACTGTACCTGGGGAGCGTGGAGACATGGAAGGTGCGACTTAAGCAACCAAAGGGGGGATTCGCCACAATCGCGGCCGTAAGACCGGTCATGGACGAGTGGCTGGAGAGGAGACACGGTGCTCTCTCCTACCGGTTGTCACAGATACTTACCGGGCACGGTAGCGTCGGTAGGTATCTGTGGTGAAGACACCGGAACACTGAATTTCAGCACTGTGGGGACCGCAGCGATGACACAGCGCTCCACACGCTAGTGGAGTGCACGGCGTGGGCGCAACAGTGCCAGGTTCTGGTAGTGGGTCTGGACGTGGACACTCTCTCGCTTGAGATCATGGTGCGAGCCCTGATCTCCAGCGGGAGTAAGTGGGACTGCGCCGCCTCTTTGTGCGAGCAGGTCATGCTCGTGAAGGAGGCGGCGGGCGGGTGCGGGAGAGAGCTCTCCCACCCGAGTTCCGCAGTCGGCGGCCTGGGCGCCGCCGACGTGTCTTCGCCGAGGACTATCGGCCTCCATGACTGGGGGTCTGAGGGCGATGAGAGGGTCGCTCATCGTCCTTACAGAAGCAGGCCCAAGACGGCAGCGTGACGTGAGGAACTCACGCATGCCCCCCCTTAGAAGCGGGATCACACCCGAAACCCCCCAAGACGCGGGATAGCACCCGAAGCACTCCCTGGGCGAGGTCGCAGTGGCGGCCGTGGGTCTGTTGGGAGTCCTGGGACATCCTTCCGAGGGCTTACCCGGGGTTCACAACCATAGGCTGTTGGGCGTTACGTGAGGTCTTTTACTCGGTAGGAGTCCGGCATAACATCCATGAGGATTTTCCCTCACGTAAAGAAAAAAAACACTCGTGACATGCGTCCGTGGCCCGTGTTTTAGCGCAATTAAACATGACATGAAATGAAAGAAAAAGACAAATATACACGAGGCGAAATATAAGAAAGATACAAGTAGATCACATAGCTCCGACATTCAAATTACACGGTACTGCAGTGAGATTAAACACGACGCAAAATGGAAGAAAGGTGCAAGTGCATCACATAACACCTTCATCCACCATAACGTGAAGCGCCCGCGCTTTTGCTGGCACTTGGCTCATTCATCCACGCACGAAAGTCATTTAGATTTAAAATGTTTAGATTAAAAATATGTTAAGTGCCCATATCACTTTCATTCAGTGCGATTATTATTTTATATTGGTACATAGCCCCTTCATGAATTATTTATTCTAAAACTAAGCCTAATTCACGTCACTTTAAGGTTTAATATAGTTTATTAGCATCTATCACCTTCATTCAACGAAAAAAAATATTTTTCAAAAAATGTTACATAACCCCTTCATTCACTCACGTCTTCAATTGTCTCTAAGCAGTCCACACATTGCACACTCAGAGTCCACCACTACCGATGTACACTCACCATCATCTCCCGGAACTTCTTGGACTCGAACGCGTCCTCGTCTCCGATGAAGAAGCCCTTCTTCTTCTCGGCCTGTCCCTCGTCCAGCTGCTCGTCGTACTTGGCGAGCACGGGCCGCTCGTAGCCCAGCGCGGCCGCCTCGAGGTCCGCTTCGTCGTCGTACGCTCGGTAGCCCGTTTTGGCCTTTTTCGCTTCTAGAAGATTCTGAAATGACACATGGTGTGAGTAAGGAAATTGCTTTTTAAAGTAAATTTTGGGCTAATTGGATTTATAAGAAACAAAAATGTCTGTATACGAGTGAAATGTCTTTTTGCTTGTTGTGAAACGTAAAGTCTGTTTTCGATATAAAAGAAAAGGTGATTTATGAAATCTGCTTTAAGTTTGCAAGCGCAAAGAAGCGCTCAGTATGAACTGTCCTACTTAAGTCCCCTATGTAAAGTGTGGATGCAAAATTTTTGTCATCTGCTTTGAATAAGTTATGCAAAAATGTATTAGGTTAGTAAATCTTATAAGAAATATTAAGCTATTAAGTGCTAATTTCTGTCAGTTCCTAGGTAAATAAACGTTGTAAAAGAGAACGTAAATGAAGAGCTAAAGTGTTACCTTCTTGGTGCGCTCGTCGTCCACGATGTTGACGTTGACGAGCACGTCCTCGCCGTCCTCGGCCAGCACGTCCTTGTCCGCCAGCGTCAGCACCACCTCGCGCTCGTCGCCGATCTGTACCACACCGCTACGTTAGTACACACGTTCAAAGGTTCCATCTCCAGATATCAGCATTGGGCTACACAACACTGGCATGCTGCGGGTCAAAGAGTAGTGGGCTGCTCACGAGCAATTTAAGCGCGCTCACAATGCATTTTATGCATTTTTACAAAGCTAGTTTCTCGAATAACAGAATGGCTTTAATATAATATGAACAATACACCAGATTCCAACACTCATATTAAATGGGCGTGACGTCAGCTGGAACCTATAGCACGCAACAACAGGTGTGTATATAGGGTAGTAAAATATATGGGACAGGGAGGAACTACCATGGTTTATACATATATGAAATTTTGGAAAGGAAACATTATTTTAAAAATTAAACAAATCTAAATTCTAAGATCCAAAATTCGCCTTGTCTCAGCGAGGAATCTGACCAAGTAAAATTCTAAATCCTTTAATCCTTTCTGACCCGTGGTCTACCTAGGTGTTTCACAGTTAACTTACGTCCTAGTTTCAGTAAGATTTCGTTCAAGGTATATAAACAAGTTTGAGCAAAGCGAGGAGGGGAGGAGGGGAGGAGGGGAGGAGGGGAGGAGGGGAGGAGGGGAGGGGCGGAAGGGAGGAGGGGAGGAGGCAAGTAAATACGTACCGCGTCCAGATCGTGCGCCACCCTGAGGCCGCGCAGCTGCCTCGCGGTATAGCGCGCCTGCGAGTCGGCCTGCACCTCGTCGGCCACGAGCGCGGACACGCCGAACACCTCGTCCATCTCGTCCAGCATCGCCGCCTGCACACAACCACTTCTCATTAGCTTGGGACCACCCTGGAACACGCCTATACCTACTATTATTCATTGTAATTATCATCGTGTCTGTTCAATGGAGATATAAAAAAACTTGGGTTACAAAATTTTATATTAACGCTACTGAACATCGTTTTTTGGATTTCTTGTCTGTTTATCGACTTATTTGTTTGTTCATAAAATATGATCGTCTCAAAAACTACTGATTTTGAATCTAGAAAGATCTTGAACAGACTTAAATCATACGTTTGTTTCATTGCAATCTTTAAGTAGAAACGGAGATAAGAACAAAAACATTCATTTGGTCGCGATAAGACATCCACGCCAGCGGAGCCATGGGCATCGGGTAGATTAGTACTAATTTGCCTAGGGACGAAATTCGACAGAAGTTTATCAAAATAATTACTTGATACACTTCTTCTTCATATAAATGTCCAATTTCAAGTTACTCGATTCGCACTACCACTGTGCCTGCTTCATATAAAAGGCCATGGCCCCAACATGTTATAAATGTTAGAGATGTTCACATATTCACACGCTACATAAAAGCTTTTTACTGAAGCTAGCGGTGAAGATTCAAAGTTAACCGTAGTTTGTGTATGTATTATACATACACAAACTACGGTTAACTTTGAATCTTCATCAAATCTTACCCTCTTGGCAGCCTCTCGCTTCTGTAGCTCAATGTCGCGGGACTTCTTCACCCAAGCCGACGCGTCCTCCTCGTCGGACTCCTCGCCCAGTAATCTGGTTTGTAACCTGACAATCATAGGAAAAATCTTGTAGTTCCAATAAAATATACTGAGGTATAAAGTGATTTCTCAGTCTCCTAGGAGAGAGCAGTTGGGAATAATACCCAAATTACAAAACCCTATCACAAAGGACCTTTAATATTACTACAGTAGATGTATTTGATGCACTCACCTCTGCTCAATGTTCCGCTTCTCCTTGCGCACCTCGAGTCTCTCGCGGATCTTCTCCGACTTCTTCTGCGCCGAGATGTTGGCGGCCGGCTTGTGGTAGAACTCGCCCAGGTCGTCCTTGAACTTGCCATCATCTGCGGACCACAACTCACATCACAATACTACAAGACCGTACGCTAAGGTATAATATACACAGGGGTACGAAAGTTTCTAAGTTAGAACGCCAGCTGAGCCATAACTATATTGTCCTGTATTGACAAAATCATAGAAAGATACTTCAGTAATGAATTAAATAATTATTTGCAAAATAATGATATTATTAACAAAAATCAATTTGGTTTTCAGAAACATAAAAGTACAACCCAACTTCTTCGTAATTTTACTAATGAAATAAATACTTATTTAAACGTCAAAAAGCATGTACTTGTATTATTTATTGATTTTAGCAAAGCATTCGATATGCTCCTTTATAATACACTATTTGACAGGTTATCGCGAAGTGGTGTACAGGGCCCATTACTGGATCTTCTCAAAAATTATCATAGCAATAGATACACCTCCGTAAAGGTACAGAATGAACTTAGTACACCAACAATCACTTCTAAAGGCACGGCTCAGGGTTCAATATTAGGACCTACTGAGTACCTTCTATACGTCAAAGATATGGCCAACGTCATCCAGTCGGGTTCCGTATACCAATTTGCAGATGATACATGCTTGATAGCGGTAGATAGGGACATTCGTGAGGCAGAAAAATGTCTTCAGCTTAATTTTGACCGGTTGTGCAAATGGGCACATGATGTTGGTCTGGTAATAAATATTGAAAAAACTAAAGTAGTTCACATTCATTCATCACAGAACAATACAGCCAGTAGACAAATTATAGTGGCCCATGAACACGACTGCTTGCATGCGCCGACCGACGAATGCAAGTGTTCAGCGTTAGAGGTGGTAGACAAACATATGTATATAGGCCTGATAATTGACAGTCGGTTCTGCTGGCGCCAACATATAGACTATGTGTGCAATAAGCTTAGATCTATATGGGGAAAGTTTTATGTGTTAAAATATCAACTACCATTTAAAGTACTTAGAATGCTATACATGGCTTTGGCGGATTCGATTGTCGGTTACGGGCTTAGCAGCTACGGTAGAACCTATAGAACGTACCTGGATGAAATATATAACTAGCAACTAAGATTATTGAAACAAATTGTACCCAAAAATATCAAAGCCAAATATCGTCGCTGCGCTTGCAAAAGTCGCTATGTATTTTTAACTTACTTTTCAGGAGGAAGTAAAAACCGATTTACTCGAAATATAATTGTGATAGAGAAAGTAGATAATTTTTTTATAATGTAAATAATATATTTACGTTGTGGAAAATGACTTTTAGAAAGATAACGTTTAAAACGAAAATACCAAAAACCTAATATTGTGGATCTGACACATAGCTAAAATTGTTTGGGTCACAAATATCGCCATGTGTTGTTGAGCACATAGCAGGAACAAATAAAACATAATTCACGTTGTTTAATTACACATAGCTATTTAATAAAAGGTGTCAATTGAAAATAATATCAAATTTTATTAAGAAACCTATAGTTTATTAATAAAATTTGACACACATGGTGTTCTCTGCCATAAAACTCTGCTGTCTTGATGTGTGAGGATGTGTTGTACGCAATAAAGGCGCCGAGGAAGGATCGGGAGAGCAACAGTTCTCTCCCGTACCGCACTAGAAGCACTGGTCGCCGGAGACCCCAGAACGATCTCCATCACTCTGTGCTGGTTACTACCCTTTCCTTTTTTTAACGTGAGGGAAAATCCTATTAAATGCTATACCAGACTTTTACCGACTAAAAAACCTCACGTATCCTGTAGAACAGCCTACAGTTGGGAACCCCGGGTAAGCCCACGGAAAGATACCCAAAGACTCCCAACAGACCTACGGCTACCACTGCAGCCTCACCTAGGGGGGGGGGGGTCAAGTGCTATAAGTGCCATCATCTTAGGGGGGGCGGGTGACATCTATAAGGACGGCGGCCTGCTTCAGTAAGGACAGTGGGTAGCCCCCTTACCGTCCTCAGGACCTCAGTCATGGAGGCTGATAGTCTTGGGCAAAGATATGTCGGCGGCAACCCCGCCGACTGTGGAACTCGGGTGGTAGAGTTCTCTCCCGTTCCCAAACCTCTCCAAACTCTTTCGCGAGCATGACCTGCTTGCAGAAACAGGCAGCGCAGTCCCACTTACTCTCGCTAGGGTTCATGGCTCGTACTAAGGTCTCCAGCGAAAGATCTACATCCAGACCTGCCACGAGATACTGCCAGCCTAGTAAGACGTGGTTTCCACGACAACCATGGCGAAAGGTCGCCGCAGCTTGGCAACCACGGCTGGTGAGGGTGCCTGGGATTTCCTTTCGAGAGTGCACCAAAATCCCTGGCTACATACAGCCGGAAGGGAGACTACGAAAAGGCGTGCTGTCCCAATTATTTACCTCTACGAACTCCTTTATAGCAACCAAAAAACCTTACTGTTTTTTAAGGAACCCTTGTAGGTATGCAAATGTACGTACCACCTAGTAGTTTTAGATACTTGTCTGTAAATGGATGCGACTGTTGTTCTAAGATCCCGTAAGGAGGTTGATTCCCGATTAGACTCAAATATTTGTGTGATCCAAAAAAAATAATGGCTGAAAAGGAATGAGTGCAGAGCTCGGATTTTTGAGCAAGAAATTTTAGAATGAAACGTAAAAGGGTCCTTTATGAGAAAAACAGGCTAACGTAAAGGAGATTGGGATTTTATGGGGTAATGAATAAAATAGACATTCAAGTGATCCAGCGAAGACGGAAGGAAGCCACTTGAGTTTTAGGCGAATATATAAAATTCAGCGAGGCCACAGCACTTCCCACAATTAGGGAGTACATAGCGTGGGCGCAGCAGTGCCAGGTTCTCGTTGCAGGTCTGGGCGTGGCTATTCTCTCGACTATGGTGTGGGCAATCATCTCCAGCAGGAGTAATTAAGACTCCGCGCCACCGCGTCTTTTTGTGAGCAGGTCATGCTTGTAAAAAAGGCGGCGGGGAGGTAGCAGGCTATGGAGAGGCACGGTGAATCTCTGGCTATTGGCTTAGACATCGCTAAAGGCTTTGATATGCGTCCTGCGTCGCTTCTTTCCAATTTGCCGGCATACGGTCTATCGTCGCAGTTGTGCCGCTGCCGCGCTGGTTGGCCAGCTTCCTGCACGGGCAACGTGAACGGTTCCTCTGTGATGGTCAGGCTTCCTGTTTTTTGCAGGTAATTGTCGGAGTACCACAGGGATCGGTATTGTCCCCAACTCTCTTTCTTCTGCATATTAATGATATGCTGTCCCGTGCATTCATTGTTATGCGGATGATAGTAGTACTCTGCATGGGAGCTATTCTGGCCGTCCAATGGAGGGGCGAGGCGACGTGGAGGGGAAGAGACGACAACTCGTGGCGGATTTCGAACGGGATCTGGGCTGCATTGCCCAATGGGGTTCGGACAACCTGGTCAAGTTCAATGCCAGAAAAACACAGGCGAGTGCGTTTACAGCTAAGAATTCCCCATTCCTACCCCTACCCTCTCTTCAGAGCATTACGGTTTCATTAAAGGACAACCTGGAGATCCTCGATATAGACGTCCGGCGTGAACTGAATCACAAAAACTACATGGAGAGCTGTATTGGGCTGGCCTCGCGAAAACTACGAATCCTGAATAAGGTGAGACGGTATTTTACGCCACATCAGCGATGTTTACTGTACAAGACGCAGATTCGCCCCTGCGTCGAATACTGTTCTCACCTTTGGGATGACTCCGCGAGGTACTTACTAGACGCGCTTGACTCTATGCAGAGACGTGCTATCCGAATAATTGGTTGTCCTGAGGTGACGGGAGGCCTCGAACCGTTAGCGCAGCGAAGAACCATAGCGTCCCTCGCTGCCTTCTACGGAATGTATAACGGTGAATGTTCTAAAGAGCTCTTCAACCTGATCCCACCCTCTCCTTTCCAATCCCGAACAACGCGTGCCGGGCAGAGGTGCCACTCATACACAGTGGAAAGAATTTTCGTCAGAACTGAGCGTTTCAAAAGATCGTTCCTCTGTCGACCTGCCCGCACACGTGTTTCCCTGATCTTACAATCTCGGGTTCTTTAAGAGGAGCGTGAAGAGGCACATCACAGGGCCGCCAACTTGAGGACCACTGTCAGAAGTGGCCCCCAATCTAGATGCGCCACGGCTTTTCAATACATTCCTGAACGGATCGATGACATAAATATCCAAAACGACTGCCAAATTTCATAGAAAAAGATAGCTATGTGACACTTGATTTGTGCAATGCGCGATGTTTCAGGTCAAATATTGTACACCAATATCGCTATGTGCCCGTAAACACATAGCGGGCGCAATTCCGCGCAACTGACTATATTTTAGCTAAGGTGAACTTTTTAGCTATGTGATTTGAAGCACATAATTATTTTGAGGGCGCAAAAAAGTATTGATTTCACATAGCAATTTTTTGAAACTCCGTTAATATTAGGTTTTTTAAAATTTCGGTTTTTGCACCTTGTGCGCCTTGAAATAAGGATCTAAATGGCATCAAAATCCAAAATTCGAAAAAAAACAAATAGCGACTTTTACAAGCGCAGCGACGATATAAAGACTGCGACATGGAACTGTTTAAGTACTGTAAAGTAATGGATGTATTTGAAAAAACCAAATTCAACATTCTTACAGAAATAAAAAAACCTGAATTGCTGAATGAAAAGACGAGACTTAAGTATTTAAGACCAATAATATATAAAATAAAATATAAAACCAATAAAATAATATATAAAAATTGTACACGGTGAAATGTGGGCCGGTATAGGCCTCTGCCTACCCCTTCGGGGATAAAGGCGTGAGTATATGTATGTATGTATGTAATATATAAAAATAAATATGTATTACCAAAAAACATAAATTTATATGGAAAAAGAGTTGACCAATACTTGGTTCCTGATTGTATGAATACATTGCCTGAGGACTTACAAGAGTCTTACAAGATTCATTCGTGTAAGATTTTTAAAAAGAAATTAAGGCAATACTACTTGCCTTTAACTGCAGAAATAGATAATTGTACATACCCAATATAAATGGAATACCTACTAATAGCTAACTGTATATTACACCTATAACAAATAGCGGCTCGCTGTGGCCCAGATAGACCCTGTGAGGTCTTCGTGGCACGGCGTTACTGTGTAGTATAATTGTAAATTTTGATTGTATTGGACAAAATAAAAAAAAAAAAAGAAGGGCTCGACAGAGAAATGATCATTAGAATCTCTCAGTTCTGGCGAAGAATGTCTCCACGGTATGAGAGGGGCATCGGTTTGTGCGCGGAAGCTCTCTCAAAATTTACTACCCAGAAACACCTGGTCTCAGCATTCCATGGATTCACCGTGAAGGCGCCGGGTCCATGTAGATGGTACAGAGGGAAACACTGTGTCAATGTCTGTGACTTGCAACCGAGAGAATAGTAGTAGAATTTTGGGGAAGATCCACAGAGCATGGAAGATAGGCAATTGTGGCTTGTATGTTTTCACTTTTGTGGGTGTAGTTTAGTTCACATATTGTACAAAAATATAGCTCCCTCACCTGCAGGTTTCTCCGCGAGCTCCAGGGGCTTGAGTCCCAGTTTGGCCCGGAGTCGGTTGGTCTCCTCAATGGACAGGCTCTCCTGCATCGCGGCGCTGCCGGACGGGCCCGCCACGTCGCGTTGTGAGTCACTCTCCGAGCTTCTCTCTCGCTCCCTGCTGAATGATGGAATACTAGTGTTAACATTTAGTTGTAGCTCAACATTGGAGCTGGCTCTTGCTTGAACTGTTTGTATAAACCTCTTTACTTTTCCATGAAATTTACATACACATGTCATGCTAGTTCCAAAATTGTCATCTCTCACGATATTTTGTCACGTCGTCGTACGGCTGATGAAAATACATGACGGCATGTAGCCATTAGGGGCCACTCTTACTGTCCGTGAGCCTACTAATCTTCACGCTCCGATTGAAGAACCCGGGGTTTTAAGGTATGGGAAACACGTGCGCGCGCAGGTCGTTTCAAGTTTTTTTGAGAAACGATCCTTTGAATTGCTCAGTTCTGGAGAAGATTCTCTCCACCGTGTATAAGTGGCACCTCTGCCCGGCACGCCTTGTTCGGGATGGCAAATGAGAGGGTGGGATCAGGTTGAAGAGCTCTTTAGATTATTACATCAGTCATTTATATGTATATTTACCTATAACGTTCTGCTTCATGGTCCTTTAAAGCGCGGTGTAGTTCCCTGGCCCGTCTCTCCCTCTCCTCGCTGCTGCTCCGTGTGGCCACTGGCACTGCGGCCGGCTTCTCTTTGTACAGGTGCGAGTCCACTGGCACTTCTTCAACTGTAACAAGAGTAGACATTATATTGTTTTATGTACTTTCTAAATGTTAAAATGTATAAACTAGGGCATATTAGTCAATAGGTCTGCTTTATCAAGAGTATAGCTTAAATTTATTTCTATATTTGATGTAGCTTGCACATTGTTTTCGTATTGTATCATAAGTAACACTATATCTCATTAATTAAAAATTAAAACTATAGTTGATAAACATCTGTAAACCCAAGCAAGCGATGCAAATTTTATTAGCTCTTCTGCCTGGCTACTACTCGCCAGTGTTCAGAGATTGCTACCGAATTGCCAAGGATATGACTCCCAAGATGACAACCCTATGAATTACAAGGGAGTCCTTGAAATGGAACATAAGAGGGAACACTGGCTGTGAGGAATTTGCTAAATAGTTATTTTAATTTAACTATCGCCATCGCGCTGCACTCGGACAACTACAGTGGACAGCTGAGCTGCAGCTCAAAACGATCTTATCACAATTTTTTACAAAATCGACGGTTTGTATTTCCCCTATTCCTCAGCGAAAGCCTAGCCGATTTAAGTAACAGGGACATGTCCCTCATGAGGCTGTATCTCGAAAACCGTGGCAGGTAGAGACCTTTTTTGGTACTGAACCCTCTGTGCGCGAGTCCGACTCGCACTTGGCCGGTTTTTTTTTCTTTTAGTCTAAGTAGAGGTATTATTCAGAAGAAAAAATAAAAATACATTTGTACTTTCCTGTTTTCTTTCAAACTTGTGCACATGGAAACGCATGTGCTCTTAAAAGGTGTACAATTATACATGCACATACACCTTTTCTGTGGCAGAACTAACGAGAGATTCCTTTATTATTCATAGGTGGTCTGCCATCTTGGGGCGGGTCATTATTATATTCTTAGCACTGTGAGAGTGGCTCTTAATCTCTGCACATTGGCCAATGGGAGCTAGGCTAGCCAACTGGTTTCCATTACCTATGTGCTAATACTGCTTGCAAGTGACATAGTAGCTTAGTAAATCTTATCTAACTAATATTATAGAAGCGAAAATTTGCGAATGCTGATATTTGAATGTTTGTCACCCTTTACACTGTAAAGGCTGAACAGTTCTAGTTTAAATTTGGTACAGGGTAGATTATAGTCTGGAATAACATATAGGCTACTTATCCCGGGAAAAGTTCCCATAGTAGGCAGAAATGGGAAACTCCACGCAGGCAGAGCCGTGGGCACCACCTAATGCTTACATAAAACATCAAGCTTTGTCTCTTATCAATGTGTACTCAGGAGTCAAAGCAATGTCATTTCTATCCCTTTGAATCTCTAAACCTGGTACTCCAGCAAACTCCTTACCCAAATAAGAATCTTTGTGTAAATTTTTTTTTTTAAATATTCAGTACTGTAAGCAGAGGAAGCATGTACGCAGGTAAAGTTTTTTCAAAAAAATTTCAAGTTCTTTTAGGAATACAGAGAGTGTGATGACAGATGTGACAGAGAGAAGATAATGGGAAGTGATGTGAGCTCAATACAGACACATAATCGAATGTTAGTCCTAGTAGCATATGAAGTCATCACTTTGAATGTCCTGGGTCTGTTTCTCAGTTGTGATGATTCCACTTTTATTACTTTGACAAATCACTACAGCATTCATTACTATATATTTTACAGTTTATAAAAGCATTTTGCTAATATTTTCAGACACCCATTTGTATAATGTCTGTGATCAAGAATGTGTTGATGTGCACTGCCTATATTCTGTTATGTCTATGATTCTAGGTCTATCCCAGCTCTCTTTTTAATTCCATTATAATACCATGGGAAGTTCAGGGGCTTTCGTAAATTCTGATGGGCTGGGTACGAAAATGCATTTCACTTGGTATATTTATTTATTTAAATAAATCTTTGGGTACCTTGTTCTTGTTTTCTAAGATACCTGGACTTTTGGTGGGCTTACATGGGGACATATTGCAGAGGGATTTTGATATTTTTAATGTACTAAATGGGAAATGGGACCCCCACTGCGGACAATTCACACCCGCCTTATTAAAAAAATCTATTGTAAAATAATGCTTACTACAGAATTGGCTATTGTGATGCGTTTTAAATGGTCTAGTTAACTTTAGGCTATGGATGAAGATGGCGTCTGCCATTTCAATATATTATTACTTAAATATTGGCAGATGGTGACTCGCCAACTCACTAGATGGGCCCCCTATACAATCGCCATAGGCTCGTAGGCCTGTGAGGCAAGAGAGGGCAACACGGGTGTGAGCGGCTAGCAGTGTCGAGCGGTGCAGCGCCAGTTGCGCCAAGGCGGGTTTCCCCTTATGCCCTTGAAAATGACACTTCCAACCCCAAGCATAAAGCTCTGGCTTCTTCCCTCTGACCGACCAATAAGGAAAAGTCAGAGTAGAAATTTGCTGCACTTTCGAGAGTGTCACAATGGTCTCCCATGTAATATATATAAATCTAAGGTGACTGACTGACTGACATAGTGATCTATCAACGCACAGCCCAAACCACTGGACGGATCGGGCTGAAATTTGGCATGCAGGTAGATGTTATGACGTAGGCATCCGCTAAGAAAGGATTTTGATAAATTCTACCCCCTAGGGGATAAAATACGGGAAGCGAGAACGGAAACAAATTTTACGCGGGCGAAGTTGCGGGCATCAGCTAGTTAGTCCATAAAACGCTAACTAGTGACAAAGCACAACAAAACTCTGAGGAATCGGGACCGATTAATCCCATAAAAAGATAATGACTGTCCATGAGGGTTACACACACATTATTATAATTATATGTATAATTCAGAAAGGCAGTTATAGAACTGATAGAGCCTGTATCCCGCTGACGTCGATCAGTTCCTTTTTATCTTGTTGTTTTGCATGAATTTGACCAGTTTGTTTTAAAACAAATTTAAAATAATTATACATATTTAAAATTATGTATTCCTAGCATTCCATGGATCCATAGCGTGGCATAGGGGGCAACACCCCGACGGCATCTGGGACTTGGACCCATTCGAGTAGGTTTAGGGTGGCCACCTTACTATGAGCATAAACGCTCACCTTCCGCCATCAGCAATGTTCCCTCCCCTGCCGAACCAGATATGGTAAGATCCTATCAATGCCACTTTTGATATTCGTTTTAGTAAAGGGCTTACTGAAGCTCTTGGCAATCCAAGGTCTTTAAATAAATTATACAGGGATTTAGCTGGAATTCCCCTTGCTCCTTCTTCTATGGCATACAGTTTAACCACATAGCCATTTTTGGTTAACTCATTGGTCAAGTCAAAGTATTTATTTAACTTCATGGCATGGTCTTTGGGTATATCATTCTCCCACAGCACCATGAGCTCCACAAGCACTGCACGCCTATGTTTTCTTGAAAACAGGAATATGTTGTAGCTGGATGGCAAGGCACATACATAAACTTGCACTATCCCCGACAATATTGTACAATAATAGATAAAGATTAGAAGTCTACAGCAGTATCATCTTTTGAGCTTAAGTCAAACTCACCAGTAAGCAAGTGCACCTGGCAACTATTTATGGTTTTGGAGCATGTGTTTGCAGAGGAGCTTAAGATATCAGATCCAATTAAAGAATAGAGAGAATTTTACTGATGAAATGACATGTGTTTCATATTTAGAAATGGAGATGAAACAATAGAAATGTCAATAGTAACTTTTTTCTAAACATTATGCAACAGCAAACAGCAGTAATCAGTAACACCAAAAAATAATGTCAAATCACTAATTTAAGCTGACTCTGATACTGGATTCACTTTGACTGTATGCTAGGATGATACTGTAATAGTATCTCCTTATCACACACTTTGCTATAGTAGTATGAATTTGTAGGGTCAGTCACCTCTCCCTATTATTGACATGATAAACAATGCATGCGCTATCATATGATTCATAGTCTGCAGTACTTATTAAGATTAGGCACACTAGAGGTATTAAACAACTGACTGTGTCCCCACATTTAAGCTTACTACATGTAAATTGATAAGTTTTATGTCCTCCACTCTCTTGGGCATATTGAAATCCGCTCCTCCAATCCGTTTTAAATACCTACCTCGAGGCAGCAGCTCGCAGGACGCGGTGGAACAACTCGGATGCCACCGTGTCTGAAATAATGAGCAAAAAATGCCATTACTTGTTCAAAAGTAATTTCCACCAAAACTGTTCACGGTTTCCTTTCGATGCTATCAATTAATATCAAAATAGCGTTCTATGAATCATGAAAAGTTGGCAATCGTTTGCTTATAAATGACCACGAGATGATTCACTAGGCCTGAATTACAACATCGTCTTGGAAACCATCATCAGCATTTGGCGCAAACAAGTCTAAAAAAACAAATTCAACTAACCGTCAGGAGATCGGTCACGTTTGCGATCTTTATGCTTGCGATGTCTTTTGCGTTCCCTTTCCTCGTTTTCCAATGGTGACCGTGATCGGCTCCTGTGCTTCTTCTTTTTAGAATCTTTCTTGTGCTTCTTTGACCCCATTATTCGATTATTTAGAAGCTAAACTTATGTATAGGGGGTTGGTTTCTATGAAATAAATAAATACGGCACAAATACCAATTTATTTTATAAATTGAATCACATTCACAGACTCACAGCAACAATAAAATGACAAACAAATTGACAATTGACAAGTCACATGTCAAGTCAGTCAAGTCGGTGTCAGTCAATAAAAAGAAATAGACCGCTGCCATTTCGCTGTTTGTTGTTGTTGCTTTGTTCGTCCAAAGGACAGGCGAAGATATTAAAAACCATACTGCCAACTCTTGCATAATACAGTTGTTAATATAATTTTATTCAGTCCTCGTCTTCTAAGCCGGAGGCCGTATTTGCGGTTTACCGCGGCGATGTAACCTCAAAATGGCTACCTGGCTGGCACCTCAGACTAAGTCGAGTCAAAGTCAAGTACAGCCCTAAGTAGACTAGAAGACTGACTTTGACTTAGGGCTAAATCCACCACTTTTTAGCTACTCATAAAACATTCGAAATACACTTATTTTGGAAAATTTTACAATGGAGTAGCATTCGCTTGTCTCCAATGTCGCGTGCACAGGGCCTGATTTAGGGTTTCGCGCGCCCTAAGCTAGCTATGAATATGCGCCCTCAGCTGCAGCTAATTAAATTACAAGTCCTAAGTACCTCGGTAGGTACATCCAGTTTCCGATAAATCGAACCAGTGAATCTTACTAAAATCCCTCCATAACTCAGGAAGTGAGCTGATGATATGCAAAATTTATAGCTAAGAACGGCTCGAAAGCTGATGTGCTGGGATGGCCCCGGCACATTGGCTTTCGAGCATAGAAAACCGCAAAATTGGCTCATCTGTTGGGCTGCTACGCCCGAGGAACTGCGATGGCGGACAAAGTCTACGAAACAGACTTTGTACGCCATCGCAGTTCCTCCCTTGGGTTTGGGCTTTATCTGATTTCTTGGGGGGATTCGGGTGTATCGGGGAAAGGAAATAGGTACTATCCTATTTCTTTGAGGAGTGAAAAGTCACGCTATATTCCTGATCTGCTTCCGTAAGAATGGCAAGATAACAACTCGCCGTTCTCAGGCCCTCCGTGATGGAGGCGGGTAGTCCTGAGCGTATTGCAGTGTGCGACGAACTCGCCGTCGACTACGGTACTACGGAGGGAGTTCCTATCCCGCTGCCTCTTTCGCAAACATGACTTGCTCGCAGAAAGACTCAGTGGCGTCGTATTTTCTCCCATTGAAGACCATGGCTCTCAGGCTCTCACCAAGGTCTCCAGCGTGAGAACATCTCCGTCCAGGCGCGCAACGAGGTTGCAGTGCATATGCTGAGCGTATCCTGGCTGCAGTCACCGTAGTGCTGACACTCGGATGTTAACTTCCGCCGCAGATACTTACTGATGCACTCGTGTCCAGTAAGTATCTGTGGCATTCGGTAGGTGAGGCTGCGATGGTGCCTTTCCAGCCACTCCTCCATGACCGGTTTCACCGTCTCACACTTTTTTTATACCACCAAGGTGGCAGACAAGCATACGGCCCACCAGATGTACCTGTGGTCACGCACAAGGAGACAAAGTTCTCTCCTGTCGCGAGTTCCACACCACCTGCAAGCATGGGATCGTTGACCACTCTCATGGCTCGCCTCTGCACCGAGTCGAATGGAAGAATTCAGTCAATTCATTCTGATATTTAGGTGCCCCCGCCCAGCAGAGGCAGCTGTACTCCATGTGCGGCCGCACTTGCGACTTAAACAGAAGCAGTGTTTGCGCCGCAGGAAAGTACCGCCGCGCCCGGTTGAGCACACCGAGCGGCTTGGACGCCAGCTTGACCTTATTCTCCAAATCATTTCGGAATTCAACGTCACTGGAGGTGTCAACACCAAGGATACCTATACCTACTGTCAGAGATGGAGAGAGTTGTGCCCCGAAATTGTGACGCTACAGTAAATTGTGTTTTCTTTGCGGTGAATACACAAACTTGTCCTCCTCAATCGGACACTCTAGTCAAGTGCGAGTAGTCTCGATTTCAGACACAAGTTGTTCACAGCTTTCTTCCACTGCAGCCCGATAGATACCGGTGCGGCCCGTGTAACAAGTGTCGTCCGCATAACAATGAATGCCGGCAATAGACAATATATATTTATGTCATTGATATGCAGACGGAATGAAGACGGTATGAAACAGAGTGAGGGACAACACTGAGCCTTGTGGTACTCCAGCGTTTATGGCCATGCATTCAGAACAGCTGCAGTTATCGACGGCCCTAATGCTTCTACCCGCCAAAAGCTGGACACCCATTCACTTTGGTTCCTGGGTGTCTTGAACGCGCCACGGGTGGAGCTGTCGTATTTACTACCACGCTGCCAGGGAGATGGGGGCGCAGGAATTAAATTTTAACGCACGTATTTGTATTTTCACTAAATTACCAAATATTGTAATATGTACTTTGGTGTTACAAAATGTTAACTAATAAGTTTACATGTTGTTAGGAGTTGTTACAATCTGTTAAAAATTGCTAGATGTTTTGTGTGCTCCTTTTTGGGAGCACCGTAAGTCACAGCCCCGCGCCGAGCCCAACGCCAGGCGCCCCCTTGATCCTGGCGCCCTAAGCTTCAGCTTAGTTAGCTTATGGGTAAATCAGGCCCTGCGCGTGCAAAAACGCTGCCATTTTGTATTAAATTTGTAATTAGCATAGGGTAAACTAGACAGTCATTGGACACCGAATAGTTATTGGACAGTCGCTTTTGAATGTCAAATAATAAGATAACTACAAACAAAGAGCGACATCTATAGTTATTGACAAAAGCTTTTATTAGTCGATATTGTTTTAGTTCATAGGTTTTACAACAGCTGGCAGTAAGAAAGCGACAAAATATTTTTTTCGCGGCGACTGTCATGGTAACGGACAATCGTCGTGAAAAATTATTTTTTTAATAAGGTTGGGTCAAGTGTTTTGATGTGTTATTGGCGCAGTGGTGTATGGCATTGTTTTGAATGTTTGGAGTAAAGAGAGTTTTGTAGCTAAGTTATTAAACAATTTACATGATTAAATGACTTCTAACTCATAAATGTTATATTTTGAGACTATTTTAATCTGCCCAATGATTGTCTGTCACAATTTTAAAAAAACTATTATTGGACAGTGTCCAATCACTATAATTTTTCCAGAGATATGAATTTAAACGATTTTTAGCTTTAATTGTATAGCAATTAAATTTGTTATAGGTATTACTTTCAATCTCAGACATCACGGACTACCCTGTCAGAGATTGGACAGCGTCCAATAACTGTGCTATATAGTGTCCAATAATTGTTTGCTTGCAAATTGGAGTAAAAAAACAAAACGTCTAAGGGAAAATAGAAGCATTATGACCCAAATGATTTGAATTTAGCACTCAGGGAGTTAAGAGAACCGCAAAACCTAAAGATAATAGAGATTGCTAGAAAAAATATTTTTGTTTTATTTATTTAATTAATTATTTTTTTAAGACCAAGATGGTCCAAATAATAATATTTAGTTGTTTTTTATTTAATTTCTTTATTACTTCTATTTTTTTGTGATGTAATTTCTTAAAATTTTCATGAACTCCAATTATCAAGACAGAATAAAGTTTGATGATGAACAATTTGCTAACTGTTTAGTTATCAGATTTTTTTATGGATATTTTAGCTTTCGAAAAACAATTTTGTAAACCTTAAATATTCTTATATTGTTCTATTACTTTTTTATGTTGTTTTATTACTGGTATAACTATTATTTCCCTATATTTACCGACTGTCCAATAACTGTTATTTACTGTCCAATAATTATAAATTTTGTCCAATAACTATGTTTTTTGGTCATATTTTTTATAACACTGATATTTTGCAACTTTTTACAAGATATAAGATTTTTAAATTATTCTTACGATAGCTCATTTTATCTAGTTTCAAAATATCTCTATATTATCTAAGTTACTATAGTAGCCGACGGAATAAAAATATTTTTTACTAGTTTATTTGCTTAACTGTCCAATGACTGTCTGGTTTACCCTTAGACCATTATATCACGGGACTAGCCTTTGCGAACCACCGCATACAAAAATATTCTGCCAGTTTTCATACAAGTGAAGGGGGAAACACAAAGACATATAAAATTTCATTATATTTAAAAATGTATTAATCGACAAACGCGTAATGGCTGTTGTGTGTTAATTTTTATTGTACAGTCAACTACAATGAAATGTACTAGTTTAATCATATAAAATGATGTACTGATGTACAGTGCTTTTTATAAAGCCAAAAGACCAAATGGTCATGTGCAATGGCAGAAAACAATACTTAAGTAAGACGCATCCTGTGGTTAGATGATCTAAGGGTTTACCCTATGTACATACTTCATTTATCTCTTTGTGTGGGGCATGCAATTCGGCATAATGTTTATATAATGTGGCAGCTCATAATGTAAAAGTTCTTATAATTCGTTGTATTTTTATTTGATGTTTTAACACGTTCGCATGGTAGTGATTTTTCTAACCGAAAATTGAGGTTTATGACGTATTAAAAAAAAACTACCTACTCTATCTCGTTCAAACTAATTTTCGTTGGTAGTTTTTATGGCAATGTACATAGCATAGGGTAAACTAGACAGTCATTGGACACCGAATAGTTATTGGACAGTCGCTTTTGAATGTCAAATAATAAGATAACTACAAACAAAGAGCGACATCTATAGTTATTGACAAAAGCTTTTATTAGTCGATATTGTTTTAGTTCATAGGTTTTACAACAGCTGGCAGTAAGAAAGCGACAAAATATTTTTTTCGCGGCGACTGTCATGGTAACGGACAATCGTCGTGAAAAATTATTTTTTTAATAAGGTTGGGTCAAGTGTTTTGATGTGTTATTGGCGCAGTGGTGTATGGCATTGTTTTGAATGTTTGGAGTAAAGAGAGTTTTGTAGCTAAGTTATTAAACAATTTACATGATTAAATGACTTCTAACTCATAAATGTTATATTTTGAGACTATTTTAATCTGCCCAATGATTGTCTGTCACAATTTTAAAAAAACTATTATTGGACAGTGTCCAATCACTATAATTTTTCCAGAGATATGAATTTAAACGATTTTTAGCTTTAATTGTATAGCAATTAAATTTGTTATAGGTATTACTTTCAATCTCAGACATCACGGACTACCCTGTCAGAGATTGGACAGCGTCCAATAACTGTGCTATATAGTGTCCAATAATTGTTTGCTTGCAAATTGGAGTAAAAAAACAAAACGTCTAAGGGAAAATAGAAGCATTATGACCCAAATGATTTGAATTTAGCACTCAGGGAGTTAAGAGAACCGCAAAACCTAAAGATAATAGAGATTGCTAGAAAAAATATTTTTGTTTTATTTATTTAATTAATTATTTTTTTAAGACCAAGATGGTCCAAATAATAATATTTAGTTGTTTTTTATTTAATTTCTTTATTACTTCTATTTTTTTGTGATGTAATTTCTTAAAATTTTCATGAACTCCAATTATCAAGACAGAATAAAGTTTGATGATGAACAATTTGCTAACTGTTTAGTTATCAGATTTTTTTATGGATATTTTAGCTTTCGAAAAACAATTTTGTAAACCTTAAATATTCTTATATTGTTCTATTACTTTTTTATGTTGTTTTATTACTGGTATAACTATTATTTCCCTATATTTACCGACTGTCCAATAACTGTTATTTACTGTCCAATAATTATAAATTTTGTCCAATAACTATGTTTTTTGGTCATATTTTTTATAACACTGATATTTTGCAACTTTTTACAAGATATAAGATTTTTAAATTATTCTTACGATAGCTCATTTTATCTAGTTTCAAAATATCTCTATATTATCTAAGTTACTATAGTAGCCGACGGAATAAAAATATTTTTTACTAGTTTATTTGCTTAACTGTCCAATGACTGTCTGGTTTACCCTTAGACCATTATATCACGGGACTAGCCTTTGCGAACCACCGCATACAAAAATATTCTGCCAGTTTTCATACAAGTGAAGGGGGAAACACAAAGACATATAAAATTTCATTATATTTAAAAATGTATTAATCGACAAACGCGTAATGGCTGTTGTGTGTTAATTTTTATTGTACAGTCAACTACAATGAAATGTACTAGTTTAATCATATAAAATGATGTACTGATGTACAGTGCTTTTTATAAAGCCAAAAGACCAAATGGTCATGTGCAATGGCAGAAAACAATACTTAAGTAAGACGCATCCTGTGGTTAGATGATCTAAGGGTTTACCCTATGTACATACTTCATTTATCTCTTTGTGTGGGGCATGCAATTCGGCATAATGTTTATATAATGTGGCAGCTCATAATGTAAAAGTTCTTATAATTCGTTGTATTTTTATTTGATGTTTTAACACGTTCGCATGGTAGTGATTTTTCTAACCGAAAATTGAGGTTTATGACGTATTAAAAAAAAACTACCTACTCTATCTCGTTCAAACTAATTTTCGTTGGTAGTTTTTATGGCAATGTACATCATATATTTTTTTAGATTTATCATTCTCTTAGTTTAGAAGTTAGATGGGACACACACACACACATTTTTCCACTTTGGAAGCGTCTCTTGCGCAAACTATTCACTTTAGAAATAAAAAAAATTAGAAACCTCAATAGCATTTTTAAAGACCTGCCTATCGATAATGAAATTGTACACCGTAGCCTTATCAGACCCTGTCTAGCTGTCTGCACAGTGAACTTGTATAACTTTAATGAATTATATTGTACCAGTTCTTATGTAGTGTTAAGATTTTTTGAGTATGTTCTCTTATTTTTTTCCCGTTAAAGGGGGGGTTGATGTAGGCACACACTAGCTATACTTACATTATTGCTGAGTACGCAAATGCGAACTAGAGCGCAAACGTCTCAAACTCGACAGTTGTCCCTAACCATCGTGCCCGCTCGCTTGTGTGTCCCTGCCTAACCCTCGCGCGTTCACTTAGCGTAGTAACTTGTTTGTGAATGTGATAATATATTGCAGGAAATTACAGTGACCAAATTAACACGCAACCTATCTTTAATTTATCTCTACGCATCTCTCCATACGTACATACTTACTTAAGACCCCCAAGGATATACCCCCTTAGATCATCTAACCACAGGATGCGCCTTTCTTAAGCATTCCTTTCTGCCAAGCCAATAGACCATTTGGTCTATTGGCTTTATACAAAGCACTGTACATCAGTACATCATTTTATATGATTAAACTAGTACATTTCATTGTAGTTGACTGTACAATAAAAATTAACACACAACAGCCATTACGCGTTTGTCGATTAATACATTTTTTATATATACTTAATGAAATTTTATATGTGTTTGTGTTTCCCCCTTCACCCGCTATGACTAGCAGAATATTTTTGTATGCGGTGCTTCACAAAAGGCTAATCCCGTGATATATGGATAAAATAAAATAAAATAAAATAAAATTTATTCCCTCTGAAATTTTAAAAAAAATTATTTAGGTTTGTCAAAATTTTTGTGACTCTACCGGGGGTTCGGAAATACTACAGACTGAGAAGAACACCCCAAGAAACTCAGTCTGGTCCCTTCTCTTCTAGTATCTTAGTATCTAATACAGTTTTTTTTTTATGTAGAAAGGAGCAATTCGTGTCACTGCCAGGCAGCCTTGTCTTCTAGAAAGTCTTTAATGCTATAATAAGCTTTCTGGCACAATTTAAGTTTTATTAGTTTTTTAAATTTATTAACTGACAAACCTGTTATGGCTGTCGGCAATGTATTGTACATTCGAATACAATTGCCCACAAAAGAATTGCTTATTTTATTAAGCCTAAATCTAGGTACAGCCAATTTATTCTTATTTCTTAAGTTTAGATTATGGATATCACTATTTTTAATAAATTTACTGTTATTTTTATGAGTATATAATAAGTTTTCATATATGTACTGTGAATACACCGTAAGTATGTTGATATCCTTAAACTTTTCTCTTAATGACTCCCGAATCCCCATACCATAGATAGCCCGGACAGCCCTTTTCTGCAACACAAAGATACATTCGATGTCGGCAGCGTTACCCCATAATAGTATGCCATAGGTCATGACACTGTGGAAATAGCTAAAGTAGACAAGACGCGCTGTTCTAATGTCTGTCAGTTGTCGGATCTTTTTAACGGCATAGGCTGCAGAGCTCAGTCTGCCCGAGACTTTCTCGATATGAGGCCCCCACTGCAAGTTGGAGTCTAACTTTATGCCCAGAAAGACAGTTTCATCGACCAATTCTACTTGATCATCCCTAATCTCAATACTGGTGTTAACGAGCCTAACATTTGGCAAGGTGAATCTAATACATTTTGTTTTAGTTTCATTTAACAATAAATTATTTGCGTTAAACCAGTGGACTACCCTAGAGAGGGCATTGTTTACTTCGTCAAGATCGCGTTGTCCACGTTCAACTTTAAATATTAAAGATGTGTCATCAGCAAACAAAACTACCTCGTGATCGTCTCTTATAAGGTGAGGGAGATCATTTATGTACACTAAAAATAGAAAAGGTCCCAGAATTGAACCCTGAGGCACCCCCATTGTTACAGCAGAACCATGTGACTGTTTACCATTTATAACTACTTTCTGTACTCTATCTCTTAGGTAAGAACTAATTAAATCCAAGGCCGTCCCCTGGATCCCATAATGATCTAAGTAATGTCTAAGTATACCCCCCCACACGTATAGGTTTGATAAAAAAAACATTTCGAGTTTCAGTTTCGAGTACGGGGACCTCCAAAATTTACTGCTTTTTTCCTAGTCTATACTTATAATAAAACTGTAGAGGGTCGGGAGTCTGTACATGGAAGATATTTTGAAAATTTTAAGTATAGGGCGTTCTCTAATCGATACTGAAGCCGAAAATGTAATTTAAAATTTTCATGTCTGTCTGTCTGTCTGTATCCCGAATAAGTATCACGCCGAAACTACTGAACCGATTTGAATGATACTTTGTACGACCTAAGCTTATAGTCCGAGGAAGGTTCTTAGATACTTTTGATCCCGATATTTTGCGCGGTTCTTTCAGGAGAGGGGATGAAAGGCAAAATAGGTTTTTAGCTATAATTTCTCACTGCGTAGTTCGATTTCAAATATTTTTTTAGTGTCTAAAAGGGAGTACTTTAAGCATTATTCCACACAATTTTCAATATTGAGGGTTATGTAGTTCAGAAATTAGGGGCATCTCAACTTTCGCTAAATCTAGAATTCAACGTTTCTTTTGAAAGTGAGTCTAAACGGGCGTGTTGGCTTAATCATAAAAGAGCTTAATTATTAAGGCTGTTGTAAAATAATTCAGTCCGCGCCGAAGGCGTGGACTGAATTGTTTTAAAATAGCCTTAATCTTTAAGCTCTTTTATGATTAAGCAAACAGGGCCGTTTCACACGGTGCTTGACGAGTCTGATGAAGAATTACCTCTCCTTTCGTGCACATTATGTGACGTAAACGAAGTTGCGAGGGTCAGCTAGTTTTATATAAAAATCTTAATGCGGTTCACAGAATACCAACTTACTTACCAACTTTCAATAGCATAGGCCTTATAGTTTCGGAGAAAAGTGGCTGTGACATACGGACGGACAGACAGTCAGACAGACATGGCGGATCTATTAGGGTGCCGTTTTTGCCATTTGGCTACGGAACCCTTAAAATTGTCTTAATTGCAAGAAGACTTAAGTACTGTTAATGGTATAAGTTTTGGTGGGACGGTCTGTCAATGTGGTCACCCCTGTACCATGCCGCGGGCGGTCAGCGGTATCACCATTTCTAATGGTCACCCTGGCCAACGAGTGTCCCTCACTAGACTCCACTTAGAGCCTACTGTTCACCCCTACTGCATAAAACGTCGCCTGAGGCCGGCGGCTGTGCTGCTGCTGAATGCGAATGCACCCAAACAGGGCTAGGTTACTTGTGAGGCTTAAAGCTGCACGGTGGGTGGTACCGCCTCTATACTGCAATTTTTAGTACGTCGTTAACTTTGGTCATACATACGGAAAATAACGACTGCTTTGTTAATTACAACCGGGACCGGGATCGCCTTTAAACGCCTTCAACTTGACTTAACGACTGCCATTTTACTGGCAACCGGGACCGACTGCTTAACGTGCCTTATAAAGCAAGGAAACGCTCGCAAATGAAAATAACACAAAGTGTGCACACATCAAAAAACCAGTCACAGCGAAAGTTGCTTACTGCACACAGAACACTGAGTCAACAGACTCAGCAAGGCCACCAGCGTTGGATGACTTTATATTATGGTGATTAACAGGATAAAACACATAAAAACACAAATTATAGGTGTAAAATCCATTTTTATTTCAGTTACAAAACTCAACATTATAACTATGTATGTATATTAAAATATGATAATTTACAATGTGGTTGATATGAAAATATAACTCATTAACATAATAAATGCCTCAAATAAATATCTAGTAACAAATATCTAGTAAAAGGTATTTGAATTAAAATGCTGGAAGATAATAACACTTAGGCTGGATTCGACCAAAGTCGGAGTAAGACTATACTGCAGAATAACTTATACCTCTTCTAAAAGTAAAGTGACTTTCTATTTTACCAACAACTAATAGCATAACGTAACTATGGTAACCCTACAGGATAGAGTATTTCAATAGGGGACATGGGTTACCATAGTTACGTTGTGCTTGTTAGTTGTTGATAGTGACTTCACTTTCATTTTACTTTTAGTATAAGTACGAGCTATTCCCTAGTATGGCCTTACTCCGATTTTGGTCGAATCCTGCCTTAACCTCTCAACCGTGTTGTGCCGTATCCGTCCATACCCCCCCATATGTGTTGTCCCGTATCCGTCCCAAGAATACCGGCTCTAAATTTACGCAAATAAAACGCTAATTCTCTTGAAAATAGGTTCTTTTATTGCTTGATATTGTATCTATGATCATCAATTTTACCACTCAGTAGTGCCATCGTTAAAAAAAAAATATATATCAGTCAAACAATTCGACAAACGCCGATTTGCAATATTTGAAATCTGTTTTTAGGAGTGATTTATTGCTGGAATCCAGATAGTTTACTTATCAATTGATTGGAAAATTATCTAGAAATGTGTAAAAATAAAAATAACCAAATTCTGTGAACTAATTTATTGACAAAATCGTTAATGTTTTGCAACAGGTAATGTTCGATAATATTATAAAAAAACATGATTTTATAAATAAATGTTCATAAATAACATTATTCACTTATTTATCTTCCTAAAACAGTCATTGTTCATATTATGATTCATATAAATTTTCCTTGAATTTTGAGAAATTCGAAGAGCAGTCGCGCGCTCCCAGCGGCCTGTCTAACTTGCCACAGACGACGGGTACAAATTTGTTGCCCCTTCCACGTACGAAAGGTTAAAAGATCAATAACTTAAACATTGTGCAGGCGTAATGCTTTAATGTTTTGTGGTAATCATAGTAGAAGTAAAAACAAATTATGGTTAAAAAAATCAAAAACACGCTATAGCAAACCCTGTTCGATCACCCTCGTTTTTAACACTAAAAGTAATGTGATTTTACTTATACTATGTAAAACATAGCTTGATCTCTGTGACAGTTCTACAAACGTAAACAAGAACAGACTTTATGTCAACGGCATAAAACTTGGACTGCCTCTGTGGCGCAGTCGGTAGTGATACCGCCTGCGGCGCTGGAGGTCGTGGGTTCGATTCCCACCGGAGACAAATATTTGTGTGACCCATAAATGTTTGTCTTAAGAGTCTGGGTGTTTCTATGTATAATTTGTATGTATTTAAAAAGTATATAAGTATTAATATCCGTGGTCTGACACCCATAACACAAGCAGGTTATTCCTAGCTTACTTTGGGATCAGAGGGGCAAGTGCGAGTTTTTGCGTGAGCTTGTCGACATTCACGGCTCACCAATTTGTTTGGAATCGAGACCCCGCCACCTAGCTGTAAACACGGGAACTTGTCTCGATCCCATACAAATCGGTGATAACGCGCTCGTTCGTGAATGTCGACTGGCGCTCACCGAAACTCGCACTTGCCCCTCAGATAGCGTTGTGTGAAAAATGTCCGTGAATATTTATTTCTAAAGCTTTTGTGGTTGAAATGCAGGGAGTGAGAACACAGAGTTGCAAACTGTAAATAACAACTTTATGCCTTTAAAATAAAAGTCAATTTTGTTTACGTTAATATAACTGTAACAGATATCAAGCTATATTTTACGTAGTATTTTTATATAGTCTATTGTTTTTAGGGTTCCGCACCTAAAGGGTAAAAACGGGAACTACTGAGACTTCGCTGTCCGTCTGTCTGTCTGTTTGTCTTCAGGCTGTATATCAGGACCCGCGATAGCTAGAGAGCTGAAATTTCCACAGATGAAGTTTTTCTGTTTCCGCTACAACAAGAAATAAAAGAACAAGAAAAGATATATTAAAGGGAGTCCCCCTTTAATATATTCTTCCTGTACAACAAATATGATTTGGGTTGTTCTCAATTTCTGTTTATTGTTCAGTATACTATAACACCTTAAAGAAATTATCTTCTCTATAACCCCAGTAATTATAAAATAGGAAGATCTGTTCGACTTGTAATAACAATTATATTTCATCAAGACAACTTCAGAGCTATTCAGGAATGTACAAAAATATATGTAACTATATTTACAAGACACTTAAAACAGATATGTATTATTGCTTAGGGATAGGAACTGCTTTTAAAAATCAGTGTTATCCATAATATATAGTTTCTTTTTTACATCTAGCTTTTCGACCACTAAATTCCACGAATAACCAACAAAAATACAAACATTTTACAAATTGATATTCTATAATACCAGTGGGACTATGTAATTTTTTCCCATAGAGATTACTAATTACGAACAATCGAACAAATAATATATTTAATAAAAATGTATATGATTTAATCTATACATAAAATTAGCAGCTCTATAATTTATATTTAATTAAATTCGAAATGACAGTCTGTTCAGAAATATTTATTGGCAATTATATTGCTAAGTTGTTAATGTTTAACATAAACTTATTATTGCATAATGACCATTAATAAGTGGCTTAAACTGGTACGTATGTCCTTTCTTATTATTATGTTATTACATGTACAGCTGGGCAAAGCCATCTGGAAAAGGAACTAACATTATTTCTATGCTCTCTAGCCCACAATATCTTCAAGTACGATACTAAACGACGATACTCCTAACAGTTGCCATATCTATAGCTCAGTGGTGCCCTCATTATCTTCTACTCTATTCTGTCAAGCTGGTTTCAATAACGTCATTATATGGAAAGAGTTAAGAAAATATTTAACACAGTTTATCTTATTTGGCACCAAAAACGTTATTGATAAAAAATGTTGTACATCAAGAATAAAGTATATGTGATGGGGGTTGGAATTTTTTTAACCAATTATATTTCTACATCTTCAAGGAATCCTTTTTAGCCAGTTATAGTATTTTTCAATATAGCGTTGCCTATATCTGCTGCAATACTTGTAATTAACGTCACAGCAGGAATATCAGATATTTCAAGATTTTCATGACACTTCAAATTAAGCTATAATATAATAGTTTACAGAACAATAATATCGCGCGCGCTACATTAACTATGGACACATTCACACTCGCAGTATAATGCTCTGCTGCCAGGAGGGAGGGCGCGGTGCGGTCAGAAGAGCGCGTGCGCGGGCAGGATGCGCACGGGGCGCGGCGGTGCGCGCGCGCAGCTCTCCCACGCCACGGCCACGCCCGACGCGTACACGCCGAACAGCAGACCTGAGTCGCTGCTGAACGACAGGCTGCAACACCACACACCACACACCACACACCACACGTCACTAGCGAGCCACAGCAGCGCCACTATGCTATATGCTATAGCGCACTTGCACTATACACGTATAGCTGTTTGGAAGAACTTTAGTGTGTCTCGAATACTAAAATATTACATTCGGTCCAAAGTAAGACCACAGCGATCCATTAGAAAACACACCGTAAGGAACAGTAATTTAGCACAATTTGAATAAAATAACCAAATTTATAGTATTCAAGCGGAATAAAACATCAAAATTAGACATTTTTATTAAAAAAGCACTTAAATTTCTTTTAAAGATTTAACCACAGCTTCCCAGCGATCGCCGAAGTGCGGAGCGTAGGAGGAATAAAGTTACCTGAGCAGCGGCGCCGGCGCGTCAGGCGGCGCGATGTAGCGCAGCGGGCGCAGGTCCCACGACGAGTAGAGCCGCACGCCGCCCGACGCCAGCCCCGCCGCCAGCCCGTTGACGCTCACGCCCTCGGCCGCGTTGGAGTAGCACGCGCACGTCACGCGCTCCACCACGCGCGCGCTGCCTGCACACGGCAACACCAAAGTTTATACTACATCTGAACTGCCTTCACTGAAGTTTAGAAATAAAAACTATACGACTTGTAGAGGTTTGTTACACAATCATGCTCTAACGGCTTAACAGATCGAGATTAAAATTTGGTACAGAGATAGTGAAGTGCAGTTGTATTTCTCCTAATTAATCAGAATTTTATATTTATGCCGTATCAAGTTTTTGGATCGGTCAAACAGTACGCGTGTAACTAATAAACGATCACTCATAGAATTTACAAAATAATGATTGGGAGTATGTAATTCAGAAAATATAGCGCATCTTACCGACAAACTTAGCATTGACAGTGTGCACCCTGATGAGCGACTTGTACTTGTATGCGGCGTCCTTCTCGTAGGTGTCACCGTCCCTGTCGGGCGTGACGTCGGCGTCGCCACTCGCCGGCGCCACGGGGCTCGCCGCCAGGTCGTGCACGGACGCCACGTCGCACAGCGTCTCGCTGATGGCCACGTTGGTCACGGTCAGCATGTCGCGGTTGGGGAGTGTTCTGATGTATGTCAATCTAGAATTAAAAAAAAGGTTTATGAGAAGCTTTAGACGTTAAACATTATAATCTTAGTTTTTTTTGTTGAAGTAGGAATAAAACGAAAAGGAGAGAGAAGGTTACAGACATACAGGTGTAGGTGTTACTTAGCCCTTACATTTTTGCCTTTCATAAAATTTGTCAATAGTCTTACGAATACAATAGCACTACAGAGACGGCTCATATTAAAGAGCTACAGCCATCATGTCGACTAAATGGAGAGATTTAGACTTGGACATAACATTGATATGTTCACACTAAGATGTCAAGGTATACTGACTTGTTGAGGTCCCACAGCACGATACAGCCATCGGTGCTGGCAGTCACTAGCAGGGCGGCGCGCGCGCACGCTGCGATGGCGCTGACGGGCTGCGCGTGCGCGTGCAGCTGCACGGTGCGCACGCGCAGCGAGGCGCCTAGGGCGCGCACGCGCAGCGCGCACACGCGCCCCGACGCGTAGCCCAGCACCAGCGGGTACGGGCACGCCGCCGCGCCGTACGTCGACGCCACGCGCGTTATCTACAGTCAAAATATTAAATTGATGGAAAAAAGAAACCACCAGATCCCATTGCCGGCTCAAGATTTTTTTTGAAGTAAAACTTCTTTAGGCGCGACCTAGGGAGTAACTCAGATTTTTTTTTGACGGAAGTAACGCTATTTGAATTCTGAATAGCGGAAACTTCGTTTCGGCAAAATTCGAATGAATGATTTTAATATAACATTTGATGCCGTTAATGGCAAAGAAGTTTTACTTCAATCGCGCATAAAGGTTACACGCACACCCTTTTTTGTTTGATAAATCTGTTAAAAATGTATGAAAGTCTGTGGTAACGACGGCAGACATGGAACCAACACAGCATTTTCTAACCACCACAATCACCACATAAACAAACTGCCAACTCCGATAAAGTACTCGCTAAGTATAAAAAGTATAGGTGCGCTAAGTACAAAAAGTATTTAACAAACACGACCCATACTGAATTTGACTGATGTTTGAGTAAACTCTCGCAATATGCAATCATTGCAATGTGAGCGCTTTAAAGAATAAGTGCGTGACCTGGTCGAGCACCGGCACGTGCAGCAGCAGGTCGGGCCTGGCGTCCCGCCGCCGCTTGAGGCGCACGATGTTGTCGGAGTGGCCCCACGACATCAGCGCCAGCGGCTGCTGCGTGCCGCTCTGCCCGCCGCCCGACAACGCCTCGCCTGCAATACAGTATGTACGCTAATATAATTCATTCGTCCGCTGACTCACATGTTCTGTAAACGATCACAGCGGTCAGCAATATTTGCTATGACTGGTCCTCGGATGGGTTACCGTAGAATATGTCCAATGGTAGGACACTTCATAGGCTCGTCACGTACTTTATGGACAGACTTCTGTACTACCCACGTTTAGTAAAATCTTTGAAAAGGTAATGCTTAATCAAATGCAAAATCATTTTGATACAAATAAACTATTCCATACTAAACAATTCGGTTTCACGCGCGGTCGGTCTACCACGGATGCTGGAATCAAATTGTTAGAGTATATATATGAGGCCTGGGAGGAGTCGTATGATGCTTATGGTGTATTCTGCGACTTATCTAAGGCCTTCGATTGCGTCCAGCATCAGACTTTAATTCAAAAACTTGATCATTATGGAATCCGGGGGACGGCCTTGGATTTAATTAGTTCTTACCTTAGAGATAGAGTACAGAGAGTAGTTATAAATGGTAAACAGTCACATGGTTCTGCTGTAACAATGGGGGTGCCTCAGGGTTCAATTCTAGGACCTTTTCTATTTTTAGTGTACATAAATGATCTCCCTCACCTTATAAGAGACGATCACGAGGTAGTTTTGTTTGCTGATGACACATCTTTAATATTTAAAGTTGAACGTGGACAACGCGATCTTGACGAAGTGAACAATGTCCTCTCTAGGGTAGTCCACTGGTTTAACGCAAATAATTTATTGTTAAATGAAACTAAAACAAAATGTATTAGATTCACCTTGCCAAATGTTAGGCTCGTTAACACCAGTATTAGGATTAGGGATGATCAAGTAGAATTGGTCGATGAAACTGTCTTTCTGGGCATAAAGTTAGACTCCAACTTGCAGTGGGGGCCTCATATCGAGAAAGTCTCGGGCAGACTGAGCTCTGCAGCCTATGCCGTTGAAAAGATCCTACAACTGACAGACATTAGAATAGCGCGTCTTGTCTACTTTAGCTATTTCCACAGTGTCATGACCTATGGCATACTATTATGGGGTAACGCTGCCGACATCGAATGTATCTTTGTGTTGCAGAAAAGGGCTGTCCGGGCTATCTATGGTATGGGGTTTCGGGAGTCATTAAGAGAAAAGTTTAAGGATATCAACATCCTTACTGTGTATTTACAGTACATATATGGAAACTTATTATATACTCATAAAAATAACAGTAAATTTATTAAAAATAGTGATATCCATAACCTAAACTTAAGAAATAAGAATAAATTGGCTGTACCTAGATTTAGGCTTAATAAAATAAGCAATTCTTTTGCGGGCAATGTATTCGAATGTACAATACATTGCCGACAGCCATAACAGGCTTGTCAGTTAATAAATTTAAAAAACTAGTAAAACTTAAATTGTGCCAGAAAGCTTATTATAGCATTAAAGACTTTCTGGAAGACAAGACTGCCTGGCAGTGACACGAATTGCTCCTTTCTACATTGAAAAAAAAACTGTATTAGATACTAAGATGAATAAGAGGGACCAGACTGAGTTTCTTGGGGTGTTCTCAGTCTGTAGCATTTCCGAACCCCCGGTAGAGTCACAAAAATTTTGACAAACCTAAATAATTTTTTAAAAATTTAAAGGGAATAAATTTTATTTTATTTTTTATTTATTTTATTTTATTTTATTTTATGACTCACCGACACGTGCACTTTCGCCTTAAGGCTCTCGTATGACCACGTAGTGCGACCGAGACTGTCATTGTCTATTCAGCGGGAGGGGGATGCACACACTACAGTTACCAACAAATGATTAATATGTGAAATTTTATTTGCGTTTCTGTGGTTCGGAAGGCGCGTTAAGTCGTTGGTTCCCGTTGGCAGTAACATAGCAATCGTTATGCAAAGCTAGAGAGCTTGAAGAATTACAATAGTTACAATCTGTGCCTGTTCATTTAAAAACGACAAAAAGAAATGTGGGCGTATAGTATACCTCTGTCTACTTCTACGGGGAGAAAACCGTGACTAATAATGTCGTGACTACAGTAGTTAAATAGTGCGGCGTGTGCGCACGTACCCTGCATCTGCATGAGCGCGGCGTGGTGCGGCAGGACGGCGGCGGAGCGCGCGTGCGGTAGCGCGTGCAGCGCCGTGCCTCCCGCGCACGAGCGGCGCGCCGCTGCTCGGGGCGGCGGCAGCTCGGGCGAGCCGCACCACGCGCCCCAGCGAGCGCCTGCTACACCCGCCCACACTGGACACACCGGCTGCCAGCACAATACAATCAGTTCAATGCTAGTCGTACGCCTGTAGCAATTTACATCACAACACATCTACTCCCTTTCTGCGACACCAGGTTTAAAAAACAGACCCGAAGGTTCAGACTTCATATTTAGGAAGCTACCAGGAGAAGCGAACAGTCGCTCGATGGCCACAACCGTGTGCACGTACCTCGGCCGGCAGCTGGTGCAGCAGGTCGGGCTGCGCGTGCGGGTGCGGCGCCTTCAGCAGCTGGCGCGGCGCCTGGCCGTACGTGCGCACCATGTCGGCGGCCGCCGTGCGGTCCAGCGGGTCCTCCAGCGCCGTGGGCTCGAACCCGTAGTACGTCTGCGACCACACCGCTTCATCATCTTCACACGACACTCATATCCAAAGAGAAATTCTAAAGATCGTGTTTAAACGTGACTTCGACCCCGGTTTGTTCAGGCGGAGAGTAAATAGACGAGTCATTGGCAAATTTGGGATCACTGGTACTAGTTTTGTGTACAGTGAAAGTGATCCTCAACTCGTTAGATGTTGCTGGGGCCTTCCATTATGTGGGCAGCGCCATTTAGGCAAACTAGATATTAAAAAGACTAGAAAGAACAGAAACAATAGTTTCGCCATCTATGAAATCACACGACGCTAGTAACGGGAGGATGTTGTGCATCCAAAATAGACTTTCAAATGTAAAAAGTGTTCATATTTATAGTCGCCTCGCTGTAACAAGGTGCGTATGACAGTTGGCTGTATGACATTGATATCTATCAGTACCACATGACTAGGGATGTGTCGATATGCAATTCATGTTTAGAATCCTACGATAAAAGAGATAAATCACGTTCTGTTTATTATTGTTATGAAAATTATTGCTATATTTATTTTAGAATTAACTAAACAGCTTAAAAAACCGGCCAAGTGAGCAGAGGTCTCCTTACCGAAAAACAACAAAAAATACGTTTGTTGTATGGGAGCCCCTTTAAATATTATATTTTTTTTGTTTTTAGTATTTTTTATTATAGCGGTAACAAAAACACATAATCTGTGAAAATTTCATCTCTCTAGCTATCACCGTTCATAAGGTACAGTCTATCAAAAGACCGGGTAACTTCGCAAGAAAAAAAAGAAAGTAACCGAGAAGAGGAAAAATATTAATAATAATAATTCAATAATATACTTTTTACAATAAAAGTTGGAACTACGGACAATATAAGTTTTGTTTTATCAAAATATCGACTATCCATCGTAGATGTATATAATCCCATCACTAAAGACATCTTTGGTGTTACGTTATACTCAACAATTTGTTAAATTTTTCTTCCAAATTCATTTTATTTGTAGACTACAATATTCTGGTTGAGTTGAATTTTACATACAACAGTGATTAACGATTTAATATATTATGAATGGGATGTAGCTGAAATACTAAGTTCATAATTGTAATTCACGGCAACTTTCAAGAGTGAAACGAAACGCGATCGACAACTGTCATACGCACCATGCTACACCGAGATGACTATAACAGAGGTAGAAAGGTGGTATCACTCACACAAGCCGGAAACACATTGATGGCATCGTAGGCAGCCTGTCCGGTCTGCTTGTAGCCGAAGACCAGGTCGATCCAGTGCGGCAGGTGCTCCGTCACGTACGCTGACTCCAGCGCCTGGCGGTGGATGAGCGTGAACAGCCGCGCGTCCAGGGCCCAGGGTGGCAGCTCCACCGAGTCCACCGGGGCCCCGCACTGGCGGAGACCCAGGTTTAGACCTGTCGAAGCCATACGTTAAAGTGATGGTTACACCTAAGATTTTTGATAAGACAAGTGATATTTGCGTTTGTGTGATAAGTCTGCCTTATGTATAAACGTAAAGATGTTCAAATCAAATAATTTATTTGCATAAAACTGTTCGATAACTATGAGAACCAGGTCGGTTTCTAGTTTGTATCATGCCAAACCTTGTAAGAATAGATATAAGATTACTTAAGATACAAGGCAAATAGGAATGTGTGCCAGTCACAGGACAAGTACTACAATTATCCGCGACCTCTCCAGTTATTAACATTCTCGTGTTAGAATCGGCAATAGGCGTGGGACAAAAAACTACAAGGTGAATTGTGCCTGGTGAAAGGTGAAAGGGAATTAAAACAGTACTGTTATGTATGTATGTCGAATTGGTATCACGACGGTAGTCATGGTTGAACTCGGACAGATTTGTTATTATGCCAACACTCACCCTCGTTGTTGTGGAACAGCTCGGGCAGGTAGAAGAGCTCGGCGATGAGCTCCTTGACGTCCGTGGGCGAGTCCTGCGTGATGAGGCGCCACGTGGTGGCCAGCGAGTGGAACGTGCGGTCCGGCATGTCGAAGTTGTTGTCTGCACACACATTTTTGAAGTGAAACTTCTTTATCGGCGTTGGAAAAAAATTTGCGTCACGTCACGTCACGATTTTTGGTTACGCGCCATCTTTGTTCTGTTCCCCACCACGGTGGATTCGAATTAAGAGTACTTTATCCAGGGATAGCATGTCATTTAAGGGTTTTTGGACTTTTGGGCTTTTGGACTTTTGGACTTTTGAATGGGACATTGGTACTTTGGGTCTTTGGGACTTTGGAACTTTGAGACTTTGGGACTTTTGAACTTTTGAACTTTTGAACTTTTGAACTTTTGGACTTTTGGATGGGACCTTGGTACTTTGGGTCTTTGGGACTTTGGAACTTTGGGACTTTGGGACTTTTGGACTTTTGGACTTTTGGCCTTTTGGCCTTTTGGCCTTTTGGCCTTTTGGCCTTTTGGCCTTTTGGACTTTTGGATTTTTGGACTTTGGACTTTGGACTTTTGGACTTTTGGACTTTTGGACCTTTGGACTTTTGGACTTTTGGACTTTTGGAGTTTTGGACTTTTGTACTTTTATACTTTTTGACTTAATTTAAGGTGAGGGGAAAATTAAGTTTATGAAGAAGTTTCACTTCTTACGTGTGTACACTAAGTACACGCAATTTTTTTTTAGTTAGTCTAAAACTGTACTCTGTAACAGTAGATGGCGCAGTGGACGGTGCGGTGGTGCACTGACCCTGGTAGTTGAGGAAGAGCTCGGTGAAGGGCGGCAGGCGCACCAGGTAGTGCAGCACGCCGCCCGAGTTGGAGTACAGCGACGCGTAGTGGTGCGGCGCGCGCAGCAGCAGCGGGCTGCAGCCCTCGCGCCGCGCCGCCTTCAGGTCCTGCGCACACCACATGTCATACATCGATCGTATACAACGCTACAGCAGAGCAGTGTGTATATGTAGGTATGTGTATATGTATGTGTATTTATGTGTATATGTATGTATTTATATATGTATGTAATATCACATTGCGTTTTTTATGACCTCTTGCATCTATATATATAAAAATGTTGTGTGCGTTTGTGTATCTATTAAAAACTCAAAATTTACTGAATCGATTGAGCTCAAAATTGGACACGATATACAATAGGATTCAGAGATGGTTTTAGGCTACTTTATACACTTTTATCATAACAGCAATAAGAATAAAATAGCTTTAAAAAGTGATATTACCAATAGATGGCGTTGGTCATTGTTTTTTTAATTATATTCTGCCAGCTTCAGAACAAAATTATTATAAACAACCTATTTAGAAGGTACCTACCAGATTGATGTTTTTAAGAGAAGTTTGATTGCGGCCTCCTTGCATTCAGAATAATAAAAGAGAGTACGCACCTAATAAAGAGGTCAGATATGTTTTGCATGTTATTTTGGAACTTTTTGGACATTCGGAATTTTGGAGTTTTGGACTTTAGACTTTTGGAATTTTGGAGTTTTGGAGTATTGGAGTGTAGGAGTTATGCGTTTTGGAGTTTTGGACTTTTAGAATTTGGAGTTTTGGACTTTTAGAATTTTAGACTTTTAGACTTTGGAGTTATGGCCTTTTGGACTTTGGAATTTTGGACTATTGGACTTTTGGACTTTTGGACTTTTGGACTTTTGTACTTTTGGACTTTTCGAGTTTTGGGCGTTTGACTATTTGGAACTTTGGAGTTGGAGGTATAGAGTTTTAGAGTTTTGGAGTTTTGGAGTTTTGGAGTTTTGGAGTTTTGGAGTTTTGAAGTTTTGGAGTTTTGGAGTTTTGGAGTTTTGGAGTTTTGGAGTTTTGGAGTTTTGGAGTTTTGGAGTTTTGGAGTTTTTGAGTTTTGGAGTTTTGGAGTTTTGGAGTTTTGGAGATTTGGAGCTTTGGAGCTTTGGAGTTTCGGAGTTTAGGAGTTTAGGAGTTTTGGAGTTTTAGACTTTGGACTTTGGAATTTTGAACTTTTGTACTTTGGACTTTTGAACTTTTATACTTTTGGAGTTTTGAAATTTTGGAGTTTTGGACTTTTGGACTTTTGGAGTTTTGGAGTTTTGGACTTTTAGAATTTTAGACTTTTAGACTTTGTAGTTTTGGACTTTTGGACTACTGGACTTTTGGACTATTGGACTATTGGACTTTTGGACTTTTTGACTTTTTGACTTTGGACTTTTGAACTTTTGAACTTTTGGACTACTAACTCCTATGTATATTTAATGATATTTCTTTCGAAAAATAAGGTTATGAAGAAGTTTCACTTCTTACGTGTGTACGCACGCACATGCAGTACACGCACACATTTTTTTTAAATGTACCCATCATTTAGTTTGTTACTCATTTCTCATAGGTACATAAAACCACCATAAAAAAGTCACAGCGAAGCGTGGCAGGGTACCGCTAGTTATTTATAAAACAGTTCTCAATATATCCCTGAGTACCTACTTTATCTTGTCTCTGCATCACCCTCAGGTAGACTGGTAGAGAATGCCTAAGGCATTAAGTCCGCCTTGTACTATGTGCTAAAGTTTAAAATAAATAAATAAATAAATAAAACCGTACCACTTACATTGTATATATTAATGTAATGCTGCTCTCGTTTCTTGTTCTGGACGGCCATCGGTTTACTGAGGTCTCGAAACGAGGCCGGGTCGTTGAGGTCCAGTATCCGGGACGTGTAGTCCGCGATCACGAACGGCAGCACCGGGTACTGCATGAGGTCGTTGTAGGAGCGGCCGCCGAGGCCGTTCAGCCGCATGAGGTACTCCCAGTTGGTGATGCTGCCGCTCCGCCACGCCGCCATCGCCTCGTTGAGCGTGTCGGGCTCCACTCTGCGAGGGTCCAAGTCTGTGTCAGTGTGCTGTGGGTAAGTGTGGGGGTCGGGACGGGGGCGGGGGTGGGTACCTGGCGGGCGGGTGGTGGCAGGCGGCGAGCGCGCGCAGGAACGCGGCGCGCTCGGGCTGGTCGGCGAAGGCCAGCAGCTGCGCGTGGCCCGAGCTGAGGAATAGCTCCACGGCGCGCTCCTGCAGGCACCAGCGGCGCGTGGCCACCTGCACCACGCCGTCCAGCGGCCAGCTGGCGGCGGCGGCGGCGGCGGCGGCGGGCAGCGCGGCGGGCGCGGCGTACAGGCGCTCCCGGCGCCGCTCGCCGCCCTCCTCGGGCACGAAGTGGATGCAGCGGTCCGACAGCAGCAGCTCGCCGTCCAGCTCGGCCGTGGGCGCCACGCACGTGACGCGCGCCGTGTAGCTCACGGTCTCGTCCAGCTGCAGGCGCGCCACCAGCCCGCCGCGCACGGCGCCCCAGCCGCCCACCACGCCGCGCAGCGGCCCGCCCGTCTCCGCTACATCTGAGGACGATGCATGGCATGACAATCGAATCTACTGTTGTATGAAATGCAGATACAGCTGTCTTTATACAAAAATCGAGTGTATTTTACTCGAATTCGGAGAGATATTTTGGTTTCGTAAAACCAATAAATTGTCACCAAACAAAAACGTTTTCTTTCTCGATCATTTTCATTGTCTAAAGTACAACTGACACAGATCGAAACAAAGTTTCACCTAAATATTCTTGTAAATTAGTATTGCCTATTGTAATATGTTAAATGTTGGTACGGCTAATTTTACACAAAGTATTTGAAAAGTTATCAGGACCAAAATGAGTACAAATTAATAATTTAACACACAATATAAAACACTAGGGTTAAAAATGTTTAACCTAACTAGTTCATTCCTACAGCATTGAATTTTTCTTTAAAAACTATATAAAAATGAACAAATTGCCTGTATTTCTATTCTAGCACACAGATATTTGAGTGAGCAACAACAACAAAGTAGGTGCGACCTACACCTACCGGCCTTGTAGTGCTGGTCGGGCTTGAGGAACTTGTGCGGGATGTGCAGGTGCGCGCGGCGCAGGCGCACGCGCACGCGGCCCGGGCCCTCCGTGGGGTCCAGCTGCCACGAGCGCGGGTACGAGCGCGGGTCGTGCCACACCGCTAAAAACATAATTATGTGACATCATTATGGCATACATACATACATACACCTGGTCAGGACCCCTTCAAGGGACCTGAAAGCAAAAATTTAAACAATGATGCAAGGAGGCGGTAGAGAGGGGCCGTAAGCCAGCGCCCCGAAATATCGAGGATCAGCGGTCATGCTGAAGACTAAAAAAATCTAAGTTACTGCCTAGTCACGCCTAAAGAAGTTTTACTTCAAAAAGTGTGTGCGTATGTGCTCTGAGGAATTGTTTGATATGATGCCCACGGCTACGTTCTATCATCGCACCGCTCGCCACAGACAGGGAGTTCATCCTCACACTCACGCTTAGGTTGTGGAATGACCTCCCTGCCTCGGTTTTCCCAAACGCCTACAGTATGGGGTTCTTCAAAAGGGGTCTTAGAAGGTTTTTACAGGGTCGGCAGCGCAAGTGTGGCACCTCTGGTGTTGCAAACGTTCATAAGCTGCGGTGACCACCGGTCCTTCTGATGGGCCGTATGCTTGTCTGCCACCTTAGTGGTATAAAAAAAAAAAAAAAAAAACCTTTACGCGCGATTGAAGTAAAACTTCTTTGCCATTGACGGCATCAAATGTTATATTAACATCATTCATTCGAATTTTGCATAGCGGAAACATTGTTTTCGCTATTCAAAATTCAAATAATAAGCGTTACTTTCGTCAGAAAAAAAATCTAAGTGCCTAATCGCGCCTAAAGAACTTTTACTTAAAAAAACGCTGAAACCCGATTAAACTAGAGCCGCATCATAGAGACATGGCAAGTCGTCTTTAAGTAATCAAAATGACAAAACGCCACAATCGGGGCGATTCGGTCCTGGGCGATTGGCTGGAAAGGAGACACGACAACCTCTCGTTTTCACAGATCATTACACTGGGCACGAAACCTTCTGTAAATATCTGTGGCGAATACAACATAAGGTCACGGTCATCAAGCCGCAGGTGCTCCATGAAGGCCTTGCGCTGCTGGTTCTGCGCCGGAGTGGAGTGGAGGCGCTGCACCATGTAGTGACTCACCCTGCTCGTGCGTGTAGGTGTCGAGCAGCGCGTGCCAGGCGCGCGCCGCCGTGGAGCGCGTGGCGTGCGCGCGCCGCAGGTGCTCCATGAAGGCCTTGCGCTGCTGGTTCTGCGCCGGAGTGGAGTGGAGGCGCTGCACCATGTAGTGACTCACCCTGCTCGTGCGTGTAGGTGTCGAGCAGCGCGTGCCAGGCGCGCGCCGCCGTGGAGCGCGTGGCGTGCGCGCGCCGCAGGTGCTCCATGAAGGCCTTGCGCTGCTGGTTCTGCGCGTCCACCACGCCGCGCGTCACGCCCATGGCGCTGTCCGCCACGCGCGCCGCCAGCGCCGAGCCGCGCCACACCACCCTGCACATAGTGGACGTGTAGTGTCTGCCCTGCCTGTGCCACCCCCCACCCCCCACCCCCCACCCCCAGTCCCCACTCACCTGGCGCGGTGCGGGCGCGAGGCCTGCGCGTGGCGCGCGCGGCGCTGCTCGGCGTGCTGCAGCAGCGCGGCGGCCTCGGGCGCCAGCTCGTCCGACTGCAGGCGCTCGGCCAGCGCGCCCTGACTGCCCACGGCCCAGGCGCGCGCCCAGTCCGTGATGGCCAGCTCCAGCGAGCCCGCCAGGTGGATGTGCTTCAGCATCCACAGCAGGTACACGGCCATCTGCGCACCGACAGAACACGACTCAATGTATGCAGGTAGCTGCCGGCGCGACACTACTGTGCGCATAGTGGAGTGGAGGTTACCTTCCGCATGAGCGCGGGCTCGCTGGGCGTGAGCGCGTGCAGCACGTGCGGCGGCGCCAGGTACAGCGCGCGCAGCAGCGGCGCGTGCAGCGCGCGCGTGCCGGCGCCGGGCGAGGCGGCCCACCAGAACAGCTCGGCCAGCGCGCGGCCCCACTCCGCGCCGCCGCCCGCCCACCACTTGGGCCGGGTGCCTGCGCCCGCGCCGCTCGACCCGCTCACGGCTGCGTACAAACACTATGTTATCATTTACTGTGATTAAAATCGTTGCAGTTGAGAAATTTTTGTACAATTTTTTGACAGTACAATTTTATTACAATTAACAATGGTTTACATTTACAACAGGTTTATAGTTTATAGAGAGCGTTACCGAGCAGCAGCGTGTCCAGCAGGCGGTGGAACAGCAGCGCGTCCCTGTGCAGCTCCTCCATGGGGGAGTGCGTGCGCAGGAAGGCCACGGCGCGCGCCACACACGCCGCGTGGCGCGCCGCCAGCTCGCCATAGAGTATGTATGTATGTAGATAGAGAGCGTTACCGAGCAGCAGCGTGTCCAGCAGGCGGTGGAACAGCAGCGCGTCCCTGTGCAGCTCCTCCCTGGGGGAGTGCGTGCGCAGGAAGGCCACGGCGCGCGCCACACACGCCGCGTGGCGCGCCGCCAGCTCGCCATAGAGTATGTATGTATGTAGATAGAGAGCGTTACCGAGCAGCAGCGTGTCCAGCAGGCGGTGGAACAGCAGCGCGTCCCTGTGCAGCTCCTCCCTGGGGGAGTGCGTGCGCAGGAAGGCCACGGCGCGCGCCACACACGCCGCGTGGCGCGCCGCCAGCTCGCCATAGTGTATGTATGTATGTAGATAGAGAGCGTTACCGAGCAGCAGCGTGTCCAGCAGGCGGTGGAACAGCAGCGCGTCCCTGTGCAGCTCCTCCCTGGGGGAGTGCGTGCGCAGGAAGGCCACGGCGCGCGCCACACACGCCGCGTGGCGCGCCGCCAGCTCGCCATAGAGTATGTATGTATGTAGATAGAGAGCGTTACCGAGCAGCAGCGTGTCCAGCAGGCGGTGGAACAGCAGCGCGTCCCTGTGCAGCTCCTCCCTGGGGGAGTGCGTGCGCAGGAAGGCCACGGCGCGCGCCACACACGCCGCGTGGCGCGCCGCCAGCTCGCCATAGAGTATGTATGTATGTAGATAGAGAGCGTTACCGAGCAGCAGCGTGTCCAGCAGGCGGTGGAACAGCAGCGCGTCCCTGTGCAGCTCCTCCCTGGGGGAGTGCGTGCGCAGGAAGGCCACGGCGCGCGCCACACACGCCGCGTGGCGCGCCGCCAGCTCGCCATAGAGTATGTATGTATGTAGATAGAGAGCGTTACCGAGCAGCAGCGTGTCCAGCAGGCGGTGGAACAGCAGCGCGTCCCTGTGCAGCTCCTCCCTGGGGGAGTGCGTGCGCAGGAAGGCCACGGCGCGCGCCACACACGCCGCGTGGCGCGCCGCCAGCTCGCCATAGAGTATGTATGTATGTAGATAGAGAGCGTTACCGAGCAGCAGCGTGTCCAGCAGGCGGTGGAACAGCAGCGCGTCCCTGTGCAGCTCCTCCCTGGGGGAGTGCGTGCGCAGGAAGGCCACGGCGCGCGCCACACACGCCGCGTGGCGCGCCGCCAGCTCGCCATAGAGTATGTATGTATGTAGATAGAGAGCGTTACCGAGCAGCAGCGTGTCCAGCAGGCGGTGGAACAGCAGCGCGTCCCTGTGCAGCTCCTCCCTGGGGGAGTGCGTGCGCAGGAAGGCCACGGCGCGCGCCACACACGCCGCGTGGCGCGCCGCCAGCTCGCCATAGAGTATGTATGTATGTAGATAGAGAGCGTTACCGAGCAGCAGCGTGTCCAGCAGGCGGTGGAACAGCAGCGCGTCCCTGTGCAGCTCCTCCCTGGGGGAGTGCGTGCGCAGGAAGGCCACGGCGCGCGCCACACACGCCGCGTGGCGCGCCGCCAGCTCGCCATAGTGTATGTATGTATGTAGATAGAGAGCGTTACCGAGCAGCAGCGTGTCCAGCAGGCGGTGGAACAGCAGCGCGTCCCTGTGCAGCTCCTCCCTGGGGGAGTGCGTGCGCAGGAAGGCCACGGCGCGCGCCACACACGCCGCGTGGCGCGCCGCCAGCTCGCCATAGAGTATGTATGTATGTAGATAGAGAGCGTTACCGAGCAGCAGCGTGTCCAGCAGGCGGTGGAACAGCAGCGCGTCCCTGTGCAGCTCCTCCCTGGGGGAGTGCGTGCGCAGGAAGGCCACGGCGCGCGCCACACACGCCGCGTGGCGCGCCGCCAGCTCGCCATAGAGTATGTATGTATGTAGATAGAGAGCGTTACCGAGCAGCAGCGTGTCCAGCAGGCGGTGGAACAGCAGCGCGTCCCTGTGCAGCTCCTCCCTGGGGGAGTGCGTGCGCAGGAAGGCCACGGCGCGCGCCACACACGCCGCGTGGCGCGCCGCCAGCTCGCCATAGAGTATGTATGTATGTAGATAGAGAGCGTTACCGAGCAGCAGCGTGTCCAGCAGGCGGTGGAACAGCAGCGCGTCCCTGTGCAGCTCCTCCCTGGGGGAGTGCGTGCGCAGGAAGGCCACGGCGCGCGCCACACACGCCGCGTGGCGCGCCGCCAGCTCGCCATAGTGTATGTATGTATGTAGATAGAGAGCGTTACCGAGCAGCAGCGTGTCCAGCAGGCGGTGGAACAGCAGCGCGTCCCTGTGCAGCTCCTCCCTGGGGGAGTGCGTGCGCAGGAAGGCCACGGCGCGCGCCACACACGCCGCGTGGCGCGCCGCCAGCTCGCCATAGAGTATGTATGTATGTAGATAGAGAGCGTTACCGAGCAGCAGCGTGTCCAGCAGGCGGTGGAACAGCAGCGCGTCCCTGTGCAGCTCCTCCCTGGGGGAGTGCGTGCGCAGGAAGGCCACGGCGCGCGCCACACACGCCGCGTGGCGCGCCGCCAGCTCGCCATAGAGTATGTATGTATGTAGATAGAGAGCGTTACCGAGCAGCAGCGTGTCCAGCAGGCGGTGGAACAGCAGCGCGTCCCTGTGCAGCTCCTCCCTGGGGGAGTGCGTGCGCAGGAAGGCCACGGCGCGCGCCACACACGCCGCGTGGCGCGCCGCCAGCTCGCCGCGCTCCGAGCGCGCGCCCTCGCCCAGCGACACCGCCGACGTCAGCACTGCGCGCACACACCACCACGTCATATCGCGGATTGTACTTATGTCATGCAGTTCCGAGTAAACACGGAGACGAGCAAAATCAATGACTATTGCACCATTTCCCGTGTAATACTAAATCTTACAATATTATTTTTGCCATTCTCCGCAAAAATGATACCCTTACATCTTTTTAATTCTTCGGATTAGTAGAACCTAGCGCACAATTTGATTCAAACAGGACCTTTGCGTGTGAAAATAACCAGCGGCGGGTCACGAGTCACCGTAAGCCAAACTTCACAACTGTCACTGACTTTGGATTGGACAATCCTTCTTCTATACTGATAAATCAGCACGGCGTGGGTGCAACAGCGCCAGGTCCTCGTAGTGGGTCTGGACGTCGACACTCTCTCGCTCGAGGCCATGGTGCGAGCCATGCTCTCCAGCGGGAGTAAGTGGGACTGCGCCGCCTCCTTCTGCGAGCAGGTCATGCTCGTGAAGGAGGCGGCGGGACGGGTACGGGAGAGAACTCTCCCACCCGAGTTCCGCAGTCGGGGGCCTGGGCGCCGCCGACGTGTCTTCGCCGAGGACTATCGGCCACCATGACCGGGGGCCTGAGGACGGTGAGAGGACGGCTCACCGTCCTTACAGAAGCAGGCCCATGACGGCAGCGTGACGTGAGCAATTCACTCACGCCCCCCCTTAGAAGCTGGATTTTTTGGCCGAAACTGGCCGAAAGCGAAACCGAAACTTCGGTCGGTCACTAACAATTGACGATTATTTGATCGATAAGGAAGCCTGGAAGTGATCTGCTTGCTCTACTGATGGAGTTTTAGTTTATAGTATCTACTTATTGTAAATATGTAGTGCACAAAAAAAAATTCAATATAAAATACAACCGACTTCAAAGAAATCCTGAAAAATAAAATTTACTTAGCACAAACAAAGTAATATGTATTTTGATTGATCAGATTTTATTCAATACCATATTGAAGTCGGCGCCAAGTAAATTCATAGGTTTAGGGAGGTATTATTCATGGCACCAACTTCAATATTATATTAAATAAAATCTGATAAATCAAAATACATATTACTTTCTTTGTGCTAAGTAAATTTTATTTTTCAGGATTGTTTTGAAGTCGGTTGTGTTTTTTATTGAAAAATTTTTTTTCATTATTTTAAGTGACGGGTGAACCGAAATATACTATATCTATCTAGGTGAAAGTTCTCATCAATACAAATTAATCAAGCCCCAACACAAGGTAGCTGCTATAAATCGTTAAGGAATTCCCTCGAATCTCTTTTGGTTCCATCATCAGATCGACTCCAGACCTTAATTAATGGTAGTACATTAAAGCACTGAATTAAAAAGTTAACAAACGCACTAGTTGTCCCTATAATTTTCGGTGGTTGCCCTCGATGTCTCCAGGATCCCATAATCAAATCCTAACCTGGTTAAAATGGGACCACCTCAGAAGTAAACCCAATTCAACAAAAAAAAATTGAAATCCGTCTATAATTGACGGAAATATCGGTGAACATACATAAAACATTGAGACCTTTCTTTTTTTTAAGTTGGATCTATCAATCTAGGTGTAAAGTTCTCATCAATACAAATCAATCAAGCCCAAACACAAGATAACTGCTGTAAATTGTTTAGGAATGCCCTCGACTGTCTTTCGACTCTATCATCAGATCGACGCCAGACCTTCATTAAAGTGTAGAACATTAAAGCACTTAATTAAAAAGTTAACAAGCGCACTAGTTGTCCCTACAATTTTTGGTGGTTGCCCTCGTTTTCTCCTGGATCCCTTCATCAGATCCTAACCTGGTGAAAATGGGACCACCTCAGAAGTAATCCCTATTCAACAAAAAAAAATTTTTGAAATCCGTCTATAATTGACGGAATTATCGCTTGACAGACATAAAAAAAAATACATACAGACGAATTGAGAACCTCCTCCTTTTTTTTAAGTCGGTTAAAAAGAATAGCCCGCCGAGTTTCTTGCCAGTTCTTCTCAAGCGGGCCGCGTTCCGAACTGGCGGTACTATTTGCATTGTATTCATTGACGAGTCGCAAGTGCCTATGTATTAGGATTATGCGAAATAAATGTTTTTTGACTTTGACTTTGACTTTGGTTAAATTATTTACACCTGTAACTTGATATAACCAATTATTGTTAATATTTTTGAATATTAACAAGTCATAAGCTTATGGTAAACCTAATGAGATGAATACATATCCATGACGCACTTGCTAGGTCACCCGATTGAGTACGATGCTTCATAAATATTAAAAAATATTATACAAAAATGAATTACTTATGTGCAGTTAAACTGTTGCGCGTCATTTACTCAATTAATAAAACCAAGCAACATCGCATTACGAGCCAGTACGGACTTAGGTTTCAACGACAGCTTAGTTAGTAACTTAAAAGAGAATATTTACCAATTATTACCGTGTAACTTCATAACAATATAAACAAAGTGAAATTCTGTATTTCTCTTCCCTGCACTCAAACTACAATTACAATATACAAATGCAGTGTATAAACTATGCATTTTTGGTCCTCAGAGGTTAGTTACTTAGTGCTTTAGTGTCTCTAACACAGCTGCGATCGGTTCCCTGGCCTCTCACAAGCAAAAATCCCCAGGTGAATTGAGAAGGCGCACGTCATACTTACTGTGTCTAGAGTGCTCGAGTTCTAAAAGCGACCACATCGAATCAAGAAAACAACGATTTCAAAATTCCGATCAAGAAGATTGCAGTAGCAACGGCGTAGTCTTCGGGTTGCTGCTACCAGCTCCAATCTTTTCTGTTGCGTAAGCTACGTGCCAGAGTCAACAAGAGCTAACGAAACTAACTTATCTGTCATCGTATACTACGTGCAAGACCCAACTTACCACTGTGAACATGGCCAATCTGAAACAACAGCTGCCATGTTTCGAAAACTTGAAGACCTTGTGTGTCAACTATCACAAGGATTCTTCTAGCAGAAAAACTGTGGACTACTTGAATAAGCGACTTCTTCACTAGAGAGCCAATGGAAGGAGTTTGACAATAGACATGCTTTATTGGTTTCACAAATAGAAGGTCAGAACATCGACTATTTCAAGGATGACGTCTACGTAAGATTAAACAGAATGTACGAGTACGTGACAACTGTAAACGGACATCACCAAAAGGCTGGCCGATCTCGCGAAACCAAAATGGGACGTGAAATTTGACCTAACTGGAACATCAACTGCCAGCCAACCAACTGAGAATGCTGACGATGTAAAGAGTTTGCTTCAAACACAAGAATGCAACTTTAAGGCGATACACCTTACTATTGAAAAAATCGAAAACGCCTGTGCATCAGAGAGAGCATCAGAGAAATGGGAGTTGGACGACCATCTCTCCACTTTAAGGTCCAAATGGGAACCTATCGACAAGATTCATTGGTTGATTGATTTTCATCTAAAAGGATCTAATCGCCAAAACTATGATTTATTCACGGAGGTTGAACTAAAGTATGATGACCTCAAACGAAAACTTAATGCCCAGATATGGTCAACTGCGCACTATCAACAGTCTACACCCAAGATGGAGCTGCCTGAATTTTCGGGTAATTATACACATTGGACTTATTTCTGAAATCCATATATAAAAATCCATCTACCAACAACGCACGGAAAATGCAGCACCTTAAGACCAAGCTTCGTGGGGAAGCTCAACGTTTGGTGCAGCATCCAACTATCAGCGCTGAGAATTACAACTCGTGCTGAGAAATACTCAGTCAGCGTTACGACAATCGCCGATTGCAGTTCTCAACTTTACACCAACCTGACTCATTCAACTTCAAGAGGTTTCACGACACTATAACGGAGTGTCTAAACGGTATCTCTAACATTGGCATAGACACGTCAAACTGGGATCGCATCATAGTTCATATCATGTCCCAGAAGCTTGACTCAAACACGTTAACGGATGAAGGAACTGCAGAATCACAGAGAACTCCAAAATTTGCAAGAATTTCTATCATTCCTCGAAACTCAATTCATGGCTTATAAAACTTTGAAGTCTGCGAAGAAAAAGGACACTCCAAAATCCGAGAAGTTGTAGCATTTATTTTCTATAGATGCAGTATTCAGTATGTGAAAGCAGCCTAATCGAGTTATCTTTTTTTAATCGGTTGTCAGTGGTGACATTTCTGCTGTCAGAATGACAGGATGTCATAAGGATCGGTGACGAATCGTTTTTGCATTCAATGAAAGCAGGTTTTGCATGAAATTCGAGACGATTCAACGTGAGAGAGGGGATAAAGCCCTGATACAAAGTTCCAAGTCTCTTTTTACGATCGGCTAAGGACGAGGGAAATTGATATTACTCTGAGTGGCACGCCTCAATTTTTCTTTGGAGGTTGTAAGTTGCAACCTGAGGACCTGTTAAGGAATTAGTCTGAGTTTACTTATTCTCCTCGGAAGGAGTTGGACTCTGTGTCAACCTACACCCGGGATACCGGTAAGTGTCATTTCTTGTTTGCTAAGCGGTTCGAATTTCGTCGGTCGCGATGTCAGTTATTTCATTTGTCGTTTACTTGTCATAACAGGGTTTTTTACTACGGGGAAAAGAGGCCCGTCCACGGTTAGCAAAACCACACCCAATGACACGTGGACTACATGAGCGAGGTGTTTTGAGAGGAACCAGCCGCCTCCACGTGGCATTCTCGTGCTGTGCTGCTCTCAACTTGACTCAAGGCCAGCAATTGTCACCCAATTATAAGTGTAGTTAGCTGCTTACCCGTTTTACCTGCTCACGCGGCAGTGGTCTATTGAGTAGTATTAGTACCTAAGCCCTGACAATACTTCTGTGTACCTGTGATATTTGTGTCTATCAGTGAATAAGCTCTCTGTATGTCTCTGTGTACTTAATAAATATATGTGTGTACACCCTATTGTCTGTTTTCGTCAGAGCCCTAGCCTACCCTTGCACACACACTGGAAACTCAGAAATAAGGCGCCCTGGGATAGAGTTCTCTGCATAGCTACCTCGCGCTAGTTGGTGAGTAACACTGAACATCTTTTACAACAAGAGACGAGACGAGACAAACTGTTAGTTAAAAATATGAATAGGTAAATAATATAGCTACCTATAATAATAATACAAGTTCAATACTTAGGGTAGATAGGTCATAATATAATAGTTATTTTTTTACTTTTTACAGGTTTTTTATTGTTCGTTTTTTGTAAGTCGGGGGTTTTTTAAATTTTTAATTTATTTTTTTATTTTTTGCTTTTTATAGGGGTTTTTAATGTCAACAATGACGAATAGTCTATCAACAATTATTCAGAGCTAATGCGAATTGCGCGGAGTGTGGTTACAGAATTAGCAATACATTCCACTCCTCATATCTTTCGAATGGCTTAACCGATTTTCATAAAACTTGCGGTATCGTGATGTATAAGATATGAGGAGGTATGACCTTTTATTTGATACCCAACACGGGTATATTTGAACACATTAAATTTTTCATCACCACTGTCACCCCTCATAGCTTTGAAATGGCTTAACCGTTTTTTATTATAAAACATAGCTAAGAACACTCTCCCCTAACCCATCTTTCAAACAAAAGAAACAGAATCAAAATCGGTTCATCCGTTTGGGAGCTACGTTGCCACAGACAGACTTACACACACACACACACACACACATACACACACACACACACACACACACACACACACACACACACACACACTCACACCCACACACACGTCAAACTTATAACACCCCTTCCGGGTTTCCGTCGGGGGTTAATAAAATAGTTACCGGCTGCTGTTTAAAAATAGTAGTTTATGACACTGTTGCATAATAAGGGTTCTTATAACACGAGTGTGTTTTAAAAAAACGAGCCGTAGGCGAGTTTTTTTATAGTATCACACGAGTGTTATAAGACCAAGTTATGTACAGTGTCATACACTACTTTATCTACTCTCATACTATAATACCTGATTTCATTTTGTGATATGTAGTTGCTCCTTGATTTCGCCGGTAACAGGTTCATGGTCATGTTTGACGCAGTTTCCAGAATGTCTGGTGGTGTACAATTACCACCATCCTCGCTTTAAGACATGTTTTTACACAAACTAATTTATTTTACAAACAAAACCAAACTTTGTTTAATTTAAATGTAAAATGTTGGCGCCAAGGCGCAAGAACATCGACTGCGCATGCGTGTTTCTTTTTTTTTTCAGGCTGTGGGCACAATTTTTTTTTTAAAGTAGAGGTTCAAACTTCTTTTTCCAGCTGGAGATTGTTTATGGTGTATCGTAATGATTAAAAAGTTTTATTATGATATAGGTGTCCATACAAGACCTGTATCGTAATAAAACTTTTTTTTTTGGCCTGTGCGTAATGTTTGTCATAAGAGTATTGATTTCAATTTTATAATCTTTGTATTATAGTATCTGAGTAGATAAAGATATTATAATCTATAATATAATAAAACTGTAGAGGGAGGGAGGGAGGGAGGGAGAGAGAGAGGGCATTCTATTATCGTCACTGAAGCCAAAAATGTAATTTAGAAAATTGTTGTCTATCTGTCTTTCTGTCTGTATCACGAATAAGTATCACGCCGAAACTACTGAATCAATTTGAATGATACTTGGCTTGTGCCAAGTATATGTATAAGCTCAGATTGTACTGAGCTTTTGATCTGAGGATGGTTCTAGGATACTTTTGATCCCGATATTTTGAGCGGTTCCTGTGGGAGAAGGGATGAAAGATAAAATGGTTTTTCAGTTGTAATTTCTCAACGCGTGGTTTGATTTCAAATATTTTTTTTAGTGTTAGAAAGGAAGTACTTCAAGGATTGTTCCACACAAGTTAAAATTTTTTGGGTTTTGTACTTCAGAAATTAGAAACATCTCAACTTTCGCTAGACCTAGAATTTAAGGGTTGCTTTGAGTGAAAATGTCATTCTAAACAGGGCAGTTTCAGTCGCTCCTATGAGTCTGATGAAGAAATACCTCTACTTTCATAGACCTCATGTGACGTAAACGAAGTTGCGAGGGTCAGCTAGTAATTTTTAATAGGATAACTCAGTCGTATGTAGAATTAATATTAATAATAATAATAAATATAATAACCCTCGTGGACAGTCGTTATCTTTTCATGGGATTAACGCATCCCTATGAGGGCATAGTAGATTTGCTTTTCGAGTCATCCACTTTTTGAGATCAACAAAAATATCTCACAAGGTTATAGAAAAGCACACATCCGCAGGGCAGCTTGTGGCGAGCTGAATGTGCGTGGCTACACATCGGTCCTGATTCCTCAGAGTTTTGTGGCGCTTCTCGACCAGTTAGCATTTAATGGGCTAACGGGAGACCGTACTCCCGGAAGTGCAGCAAATCTCAACTCTGGCTTGCCTTAATTGGCCGGTCAGAGGGAGGAAGCCAGAGCTTTATGCTCGGGGGTGGAAGTGTCATTTTCAAGGGCATAACTACGGGGAAACCCGCTCCGGGTCTGACCCGTGATGGCGAAACCAGCGCCGCACCGGTCGACACCCCTAGCCGCTCACACCGGTGTTGCCCTCTGTCGCTTTACAGGCTTAATGCCTTTGGCGATTGTATACGGGGCCCATCTAGTGAGTTGGCGAGTCACCGTCTGCCAAAGTTTTAATATTATGATAGGTATATTGAAATGGCAGACGCCGTCTTCATCCATAGCCTAAGTTAACCAGACCATCTAACACCCATCACAATAGCCCATTACGTAGTTAGCATATTTTACAATAGTTAGCTCCCATTGCAGATGGTCCATTACCGTAGCGATGCGCGACTGCGAATAATCCGAGGATTCGAATTATCCACGACTACTAATATTCACATTCGACTTTAAAATTAGTACTATACTAATATGCATAATCGAATAACCACTACTAATATTAGTAACTAACTCGTCGCCATTCGCCAGTTTGAAACGATCGATCGAAATAAGTAGGTATGAATGAATCTTTCGCTCCATTCGGTGACTGCTACAGGTGTCGAATTATCGAATTCAATCAGCGAGCGCCACCAGTCATTTGAATTACATCAGTTTGTGTAAAGGTAATTATTATGTACTAGCTGAAGCTCGCGGCTTCGCCCTCGAGAAATTTTGTTCCCGTTACCTCATCTCATGAGAAAAGTAGCTAGGTAGATATGTTGTGTATTGTTAGTCTACCTCAGAAGGGATATTATCCCTGTACCAAATTTTAGCCAGATTCCTTCAGCCGGCAGAACGTCAAAGAGTAACAAACATTGACATTCACAAATTCTTATAAATTTATAATATTAGTAAGAGGCTAAGAGGTAGGATCTGAAATGCTTTTGGTAGGTACCTACCTAACTAGCGCATTTAAAATCCGTTTGGTAGTTTAGAAGATCTTAGCGAATAGGCACAGGACGCGGCGCGGCGGCGGGAAGCGGTTGTCGTCTGTCGAGTCTGTCGACTCTGCCTCCGAGAATTTTGAGGAAGATTAGTTACCTACGAACTTCGTCAATCATTCGCGAATTCGGTTTATTCGAATAAGTGATGGCGCGCCGTCGCTTATTCGCATGAAAAGAATCGGCAGAATCCTGTCGACACCGAGGCGGCGAGTACGAAGTCCTGAGCTACAAATTAGTTACTAATTTCATAGTTCATTCGAATGAGTTGAATGATTTATTAAGTCGAATAATTCGAATGAAATCATTCACAATCGCGCATCGCTACATTACCGTTCTTCTACATAAGGCGGATGTGGATTGTTTGCATTGGGGGTCCCATTTCCCTTTAGATTAAAAGTCTCAAAGGGCCTCTGCATGTTGGACCTGTGTCCCCATGTAAGCCTACCAAAAGTCCGGGTGTCTTCGTAAGAAAAAAGAAAAGAAGATACCCGTGTGAAAGAGAAATATAATAATAAATATTCACGGACATTTCACACAACGCTATCTGATCCCAAAGTAAGCTAGGAATAACCTGCTTGTGTTATGGGTATCAGACCACGGATATTAATACATATAGAAAAACCCAGACTCTTGAGACAAACATTTATGGGTCACACAAATATTTGTCTCCGGTGGGAATCGAACCCAGGACCTCCAGCGCCGCAGGCGGTATCACTACCGACTACGCCACAGAGGCAGTCAGAATTAAGTTGTTTTACACAAGTTGTTTGTTTTACAAGTTGTTTTACACTGAGTCTCCGGTCTTTTTTTCTTTCTTTTTATTATGTACGACTTTGATAAAGTCAGAGTTACATACATACATATAATCACGCCTTTATCACAGAAGGGGTAGGCAGAGGCACTGTGTACGCCCACATTTCACCTTATAGTTTTATGTCCCACGTAAAAGGTCTATCGCCGTCGGGAAATTGTAATTGGCCCTCAATACGTTATAAATCTGTAAATTCTCTTTATTTAGCTGTAAGTTTTCCTTAAAGATTAAAATAAAATTTCGATAATCCAGAACGATTTGGCATTTTTATAAGAGTTACAGTAAGTCCGGTCAATATAAATGGCAGAATTAACAAAAATAATAGATATGTGGAGTAATGCTGATGGACCCTACGCTGACCTTCATATTTATGACATTGCCAATGATGGGTATCCAAGACCTATAACATTGATATCAGCAACTAGCCTGTGTCATCCCAATATAGAGTACGCGTGACTCACCCGTAGTGAAGTAGTTGACGTGTTTGGTCTGCGCGTTGTAGGAGGAGTGCAGCTTGTCCTCCAGGTAGTCGAGCTGCGCGTTGAACAGCGCGATCTGAGCGTCCCGCGCCAGTCGCCGCACGCCGCCCCCCTCCCCGCCCCCCTCCGCCTCGCCCCCCTCCCCGCCCTCGTCGCACACCTCGATGTACGTCAGCAGGTGGTGCAGCTCCGAGATCGTCTGTGGGACACGACAATGCGTATAGAGAGGTACAAGAAGCACGTACTACCACCGCCTCACGATGGTGGGATGATCTTGTAGGATAGGAAAACCCAAGCAACCAACATGTTGATGTAGAAAATGTGTATGTGTTATTCTCAGAGAAATGGAACCTGCGTATTCTCGCATACCGTGCGGACGCCTTAACCACTTGGCCACCGAAACTTAGACGGAACAAATTGTGACGTGTGTGACGTCATGTCACGCCACCACCACGCGCGAGCATCGTGCGAAGCGCGCGTCCCCGCACCCGCGCCCGCGCAGCCTCCTCTACCGGTGCCTATAAAAACAGCTGCGCGACGGCGACGGGTCTCTCATTCCGGCCTGCGGCTCTTCAGGTGATGTGCCACACTCCATCTGTGCACATCACTGGGACTGGTGGTCTAGTACTAAGAAACCTCTCTCGCTAATTGATTAAAGGGACGAAAGTCCACTGTTATTATTGTGATATATCGATTCTCTGAAGAATAAACGCAGATAACTGCAGTTCTACTACTACCACATCGTTCATATTTATCTCCTTGGTAAATATACCTATATTTGCACTTGATGAGGTGGCTGACCCACCCATCTCGTGACAAAATTTATAATATAATTTTCAAACATTGCGACGACAGATCAGATGACGACAATTGCGTCATAGCTAGCATGCCTAAATAAATAAATAAACAACAGGGCGATGGACTCGTAAAAGTGTATTTTAATTATAACTAGCGGACATCACGCGGTTTTACCCACGTAGTTCCCGTGGGAATATGGGGATAAAAAATACAATGAAAGGATTTTTCAAATCGATTCAGTAGTTTTGGAGTCTATTCGATGCAAACACACATAGGTAAAAACAATCAAATCTTTCCTTTTTATAAAATTAGTATAGGCAACGTTTCTTTACGCTCAGGTGAATAATGGTGGAAGATGTAAGACGGGTAGCGATCTAAATATAATATTATCAAACTTGTACTAACTTGCATATTATGTTGTGACGAGAGAGCTTTGATAGCCACTCTGTTGAGCAGCTCGTACAGATCCTCAAGGAGAAGCTCCCTGCCCTCGAATTTGGTGTCTTCCATCTGGCCCACGGCGCGGATGGCACGGACCACCACCTCCGGTAGGAATATGTCCGACACCACTTTCAAACTTGCCTAAAATAAATTACATCAATAAACTAATTAAGTTTTTTTTTGTGTACCTTAGATTGACAATAACTTTGGAATTTTGCATGCGGAAAAGATTTAGATCAGTCGCCCAATTTCGACTTTTCCTATACAGAGTGAATTTTTCAAAAGGGATTGGATGGCCAAATCCGAAACTAGAAGGAATAGCGAAAAATGCTCAAAGGAGTCACAAGCCCGATTTTGATGAAACTTAAAACCTCATCATTAGATTTTTGAAAAACCAATAATCCTGGCTGGGAATCGAACCCATTGATTTTGAAGAAAAAAAACACACCCTTTATTATTACACCATACGATAGTGTCGCTAATCAAGATCAAATTCTGGGAAGTGATGATATACGGCAAATTTAAGGAAAGTTTGGAATTTTAATAGAATTCATATTTCATATGTCTAAATGTATCATAATTTGTTTCGTTCAAATTCCCAGAATAGATCGTAACTATTCCGTGTTTTAAATCATGCTCAGAATGATTCTTTGGAGAATATTTTAAACGGAATCAATATTATTGAATGCAGTATGATCCTTGAGGTCTCTAATTCAGCTATGTATTGAAAACAATGGTCTACATTTTGAACAATTAATCAGTTCACGTTAGAAAAATAAATTGTATTTTGTTAAAAATGAGCACTTTTCTTTAGTTTGCCGTATGTCGTTACTTCCCAGAATAAGATCCCTAATAGCAACACTAACGTATGGTGTAATAATATAGGGTGTGTTTTTTTTTTCATAATCAATGGGTTCGATTCCTAGCTAGGATTATTGGTTTTTCAAAAATCTAATGATGAGGTTTTAAGTTTCATCAAAATCGGGCTTGTGACTCGTTTGAGCATTTTTCGCTATTCCTTCTAGTTTCGGATTTGGCCATCCAATCCCTTTTGAAAAATTCACCCTGTATACATATTCTTTTCTCAAATTTTGTTTGGCTAAAAAGTGGAAGAAACTAACAAATGCAAATAAAAAGTTAACTATTTTAACGACACATTTGTATAACTTGACAATAATGATTACAAAAGAATGGAGACGCCAATATGCAGTTCATATCGCACCTGGTGACAAGAACCACCAATCAGTATCCAGTTACCAGTAAACGTTACTTAAAACCACCATACATACATACATATAGATATAGCCTTTATCCCCGAAGCGATAGGCATAGTATACGTTCACATTTCATCTTATAGTTTTATGTTCCACGTAATAGGTGGTGAGAACCTATTGGCCACCACCAATCAAATTGTAATACTTCTGACATTGTGACCTTATTGACAAAGCAATGTGCAGCGTACAAAATGTTAGTTCAGTTACTACATTTCTTTGGCAAGTTGTACTGAGGCTAGCTAAAGCAGCGCGTTACCTTGTCGATGATCCTGCGCAGTAAGAGCGAGATGTTGTGTGCGAGCGGCACGTCGGCGAGGCACACGGGCAGAAGCGCCAGCAGCGGCGGGCTGCGCGCCAGCGCCTCCTCCGTCACGTCCACCCAGATGTCGTCCTGGGACACGACACATGCATTAAACCCGAAGGTTTGCCGCCTCGCCTTAGCGTATCAACCTCTACCCGCGATCCAAACGACTGAGTTTGTCTCCCGCAGTGCTTCTCACTTGGCATCCATTACCTCGCCAGCAAACGAGGCGACGACGTACACTATTGGTTGGGTCCCTACTGACGCTTCACGGCCCGTCCTATGCCGCACACTCGGCATCCACGGCGCTGCTCGAGCAGTGACGGCACACAGAGTCCAACTCCATGCCCACCACCTCCCAAAGGCACCTTGGCGAAACAATATATCCTGTGAAGAGTTACGTGAGGCGGTATGCAAAACACACCCAAGCCTGAAGCGTCACCTCAGCAATTTTTGCGGACTTAAACCTATGACTACGTCATCTGACAGTGTCATTTGCTACGGCTTCACTATTAGATTAACTATATACTATTAGATTAAGGAAAGTTTTATATTAAAGCAGGAAGGTCTTTAAAGATAGTTCTTCACTTAAAACTTAAAAATCAAATCTACCCTCGCAATCCACTACTTATTCCTTAGTAATGAGCCGCTACTAATATTCACCAGGCGTGACGAAGTCCTACCTAACTTGCCAAGAGTACACCTACTGACTGACAGTTTCAGGCGAAGAGAAGGAATACTCAAAGCAAAATTCTGCACCTGTCTGTTAAAATAGGGCCAAATACCTCGGAAACCAGTAACAAACAGGTTAGACACTCACGTCGAGCTGGTCCTCGAGCGGCACGTCGCACTTGGTGAGCAGCGCGGCGCACGCGGCCGCCAGCTCCCACGAGCCCGGGTACAGCGAGATCTGGGAACAGTCGCACAAGGAGTCAACACTTGGAATGAGAGAAAAGTGCAAGGCATGGCGTGGCTTAGACGTCGGCGTATTGAGAGAGTTATACGCGTTTCACTCTCTCCGCTCTCAAAGCTAGATAGTACATAAATCCTCTTACAGAAGTTAACAAACACCCGAATCCCTCCTACCACAAGAAGCGATACATGCAGAACTCTCGAGGTAAGGACGCGATTGCAGAAAAAGTTAGTGTCGCGAATCCTGGAGTCTAATTTGGAACTGCTAATCGTAAGTAGATGGAGAGGAGAGGCACTGTTACCTGGTTAGCGAGGTGTGTGTAGTAGTGCGTGGAGAGCAGCTTGCGCTGTAGGTCGGGCGGCGCCCTGCGCGCCAGTGCGCCGAGCGCGCGCACGGCGGCCGCGCGACACCGCGCCGCGCGCTGGTTGCTCAGCACCACCAGGCTCTCGGCGCATCTACAGTAGATGGAGAGGAGAGGAGAGGAGAGGCACTGTTACCTGGTTAGCGAGGTGTGTGTAGTAGTGCGTGGAGAGCAGCTTGCGCTGTAGGTCGGGCGGCGCCCTGCGCGCCAGTGCGCCGAGCGCGCGCACGGCGGCCGCGCGACACCGCGCCGCGCGCTGGTTGCTCAGCACCACCAGGCTCTCGGCGCATCTACAGTAGATGGAGAGGAGAGGAGAGGCACTGTTACCTGGTTAGCGAGGTGTGTGTAGTAGTGCGTGGAGAGCAGCTTGCGCTGTAGGTCGGGCGGCGCCCTGCGCGCCAGTGCGCCGAGCGCGCGCACGGCGGCCGCGCGACACCGCGCCGCGCGCTGGTTGCTCAGCACCACCAGGCTCTCGGCGCACACGGCGCTGCACACCGCCTGCCAGAGACAACACAACACACTTTTATATTTTAAGCCATCATCGCCTCACAGCTAACGTACTTTCCCAATCAAATCGAATCAACGACCTTTTCTAAATCGTCGGTTTATCTGGCAGGTCGTCCTACCCTACTTTATGTTCGAGTTAAATGTATAGAATTATGTATTTCTCACACAGCCCTACTCACAGATTATAGAGACCGTATTCTTAGCATTCCATGGATTCTCCGTGCGGGCGCCGGGTCCATAGCGTGGCACAGGGGGGAACACCCTGACGGCGTCTGGGACTTGCGACCCATTCGAGTAGGTTTAGGTTGGCCAACTTACTATGCGCATAAACGATTCCACCGTCATCAATGCCGCTTTGGATACTCGTTTTAGTAAAGAGCTTATTGAAGCTCTTGGCAATCCAAGGTCCTTAAATAAATTATACAGGGATTTAGCTCGAATTCCCCTTGCTCCTACTTCTACGGCATAGAGTTTAACCACATAGCCATTTTTGGTTAACTCATTGGTCAAGTCAAAGTATTTATTTGTCTTCATGGCGTGGTCTTTCGGTATGTTGGTCTCCCACGGCACCGCCAGCTCCACGAGCACCGCACGCCTGTGTATCCTCGAAAACAGGAATATGTCGGGTCTGGATGACGAGGCACATACATCCTCCGGGATTTTGTAATGTTTTTCATACGTGTCTGAGAGTATAGTCCAATCGGCGGCAGCCATCAAAATTGAGTATGGCTTTTGAGGTACTTTCTTTGAACAGCCTTCCTTTACAAACGCAATGTCATTTCTTTTGTTTGTGGTTAATCCCTTTTTCGCTCTCGCTACCGCCAAACTGACAGAGGCTGTCAGTTTGGCGGTAGCGAGACGTATGATTTCCAATACCCTATCGTGTCGGCGTGAGTAATGACCCCGGTCTAGTAACGTCCTACAACCTGCCAGCAGGTGCCTAGCAGTTCCAATCGCTTCTCCACATGCATTACATGTTTTATCTCTGACTTTCCCCCACCTGACCAGATTACTTTGGTCGGGGAGGGTCAATTGAAACGCGTTCAGGTAGAACTTAAGTTCTACCTGCAAAGCCGGCGACCAGTCGTACAATAAGGTACGCCACTGCAAGGCCATGGGAATACAAAATTCGCCCAGAGTAAGCCATTCATTCTGCATCTCCAGGTAGTCGTACAATAAGGTACGCCACTGCAAGGCCATGAGAATACAAAATTCGCCCAGAGTAAGCCATTCATTCTGCATCTCCAGGTTCATCGCGTGGTGCACGGATGAAACTGGCATCGTTCTCATCCTGCTCCAGAAAAGATTTTGTAATGTCTTTATCTGTTTGTCTCCGGATACTACCCAACCCCGCTCGACCAGTCTGCGAACCCACCATGAATCTCTTGTGGAATTGGAGGCGTGACTCAAGTTCTGCTATATTTTTATCCTTTGGAAGAGTTTGAACGATTTTGTCTCTTGATTTTGCCAAGACGTGCATTTTAGTAACTCTTAGATGTTTATAGAGTTCCGACGGCTTCTTAAACGTCATTCCGAAGTTATTAGAGGCTCTGTATAATGCCGACGGGTCGGCCGATTGAGCTAGCCCTAGCCACGACTTCAACGTCTTCGTAACATTCGCATCCAATTTTCTGAGAAGGTTTTGGCTCATATCGTACACAAGAAACGGCCAGTTTAGACGTGATGTTAAATAGTAGTCGTATATCCATGCTTTCTTGACGTTACCTATTGGTTGTTGGTCTACCTTTTTTATGTCAACAATGAAACTTTCAATTATGTCGTCCAAAGCTGGAGTACCACCTCTGTTATCTATCTTTCTGCCAAGAAATTTGAAAGGCACGGTTTCCGATATATATTCTATAAAGATGCACGAACAGGAACAAAAATCGGTTACACTCGTAACTCGCTCCACAGACCTGGCCGCCTACCTGTCAGTGTGGGAATCCTCAAATGTAACTAGATGGCGACAATAATTTTAGCAAAATGTTCAACTAGATTTCATGGTCAAATTTGATTTCGTTTCAACTGTTTTGAACAAGTATTTAGTTATTTCAATGGTGACGCAGTCACTAATTAACACAGACGGGTAAGCGGGCGGTTCCCGGTGCATGCAATGCCAGATCAAATCCCGTTGTTAACACGATTTACTTTTTGTTTTCTTTTTAGGAAATTTTATCTTACTTTTATTTTATCAACTTAATTAATGTCTTAAAATTTGTTAAACTTACCCGTATTTAGAATCTTTCGTTATTTATATTTTATGTTATAGGTATAAATTTTGTAATAAGTTGATTTAATTTTAAATGATTAATTTAAAATTTAAATCACTCATCAACTGTTCTCACATCATTTAATAATATGAGAACAGTTGAATTCGTTTCAACTGTTCTAATAAGACTAAGTATTTCACTCCATGCATCAGTCGCACAGTTAGCTCAGCGGTTAGGCGGGTGGCGCCTGATACGAGTTGTCCCAGTTCAAATCCAGCTGGTGACACGGTTCTTTTTGTTTTTATTTATTGAATTTATGTACACACAAACAAGAACATGAAAAAACAATTACAGAGAGAGAAGAAAGTACAAAGGCACTACTTATTTCCATAGAAATCTCTTCCAGTAGGCCTGAGATAGGAGATGTAACCGATAAAAAATATAATATGTGTGCAGGTTAACAATAAAAAAGAATCACGTAAACTATATACAACTATCTTATAAAAATATATACTTAAATAAATACATAATATTGTATATAAAACATATAATAACTACATAAAAATATTAGACTCTATGATAAAGAGGAGAGGTAGTGTTCTCGTACTCTTTTCTTAAAAGTAAATATGGTTTGAGACTTATGTATATCAGCCGGTAGTGAATTCCACAGCCTAACCGCATGCACAGTAAAAGAATAAGAATAGAAGTCTGTCTTGTGAGACGGAAAATTAAGACGGAAAGTGAGATGTGATCTGCACGGTTTATTAGATTTATTCATAAATGTAAACCGCTCCCGTAGATATGAAGGGTATGAAGGGTTGAAAAGAATATTGTACAGAAGACACAGTATCCGAGTATTCCTTCGAAGGCGGATAGGGAGCCACTTGAGTTCTGCACGAAACTGTGAGACATGATCATACTTACGTAGATTAAAAATAAAACGAATACACAAATTTTGCAAGCGCTCAAGTTTGTTTAAAAGCTCCTCTGTAGCATCCAAGTAGCAGGAGTCCGCATAGTCCAAAATGGGTTGGATTAGGGATTGAGCTAGTAAAATTTTCGTTTTCAAGGGCAGAAGACTCTGGAGGCATCTAAGCGTGTGAATAGTAAAGTTTCTTTTTTTTACTTTATATTTTTATTATGAAGTGAAAATGACAACTAAGCTCACACAGGACTTGTCTTTTTTTTTCATTTTACAATAAAAATAAATACCATGGAAAAGTTGGCATATGCACTAAAAAATAAATACTTTATCTTGGTAGATACTTATTTTAACAGCGGGCGGCTGGCGGAATTATATAAAAAACCGGCCAAGTGCGAGTTGGACACAGGGATCCGTACCAAAAAACGGCAAAAAGTCACGATTTTTGAATTAGATTCCCCTTAATCTTTCCTTTTTTTCTGATTTTAGTATTTGTTGTTATAGCGGCAACAGGAATACATCATCTGTGCAAATTTCAGCTCACTGGCTATAACGGTTCCTGAGAAACAGCGTCATGGCGGACGGTTTTTACCCTTTGGAACCCTAATAAAAGCTGGTACAAAAATCTCGCTGGAACATAGTGCCACAGAGTGTTGGCCAAATAACGCTTCACAAGTTCATCAGCACGACACTGTCGCTTGCTTATTACGATAACGTAAACTGGCCGTTCGTAAAAAAACGAATGAAATAATAATTTCTATGACATCGATGTCAATGATTAACATGAGCGCCATCTTTTATCTTAAGCAAACGCTATCGAGAGATAATTTTTACACAATCTACGTTTATTCTATAATCAACGAGTTTGATGTGCTTGTTCGCGCCGCGAACCGGTGTAGATCCCAGACATCACGCCACCATCGTACCATACTCAACAGCCAATCAGGCGCCGCGACACCGCCTCCACGCCGCGCTGCCCTGGGTGCGGCGTCGGCGTCCATTCCACTTCAGATATCAAGCGAGTGCGCACGTTACACAGTATTATAGTCTATCCGTGTTCCACTAAAACTTAAAGTAATAATTATAATATGTTTTGCTTACTAAGCTTCCTTTAATAGATTTGTAATACTGAATAAAGCAAGAGGAATCATTATAAACCCAAACCTTGTTTGATTTCGGCTCAAACAGTGCTACTATAGCAGCTAATATCATGATTTAATTTTTAAAATAATTTGCCATGCATTATATATCTAAATAAGATATTTTGAAATTGGAATTACGGAATATGAAACTACTAGTGCCATCTCTTGATATTTTCGGTTTATTAAAGATAATCTGTATGAGTTGGGTACCCGTGGTAGTAGTAATAGTATAACAAGGGAGCAAATTGTATTTTTACGACGAGGGCGCTACTTTGAATCACGACCGAAGCGATAGCGAAGGATTCTAAAATAGAATCTTGAGCGCAGTGAAGGAAAAATAATTTGCTCTCGAGTAATATATTTTACTTTTTGTTCCCTTTCCATGAGAAAATTTTAGTTTTGTGCGACGTTAATGTTTCAGGAATTAATGTATTGTCCATAATAATATATTTCGGGTCTTTTTCGCGTAAACATCTAACTGTTCTCACCTCTCGACGTTTCGGCTATATTGCAACAGCAGGGCAGGGAAATGATTCCCCAGTCTACTCGTGACCACGGCTGTTGCAATATAGCCGAAACGTCGAGAGGTGAGAACAGTTAGATGTTGACGCGAAAAAGACCCGAAATATATTATTATGTGTAGTACAAGTCGTGTGAGTTTAAAAACCTTAATGTATTGTCACTTTCAAAACTCGACGTAGAACTCATTATACTTGCAGAATACAATAAAATATGTACACTTGAACGGGGTCTTTCGAGTAAAGGCGCTGGTTTTTCAATAAAACTCGAAAGAGCTCAATTTTGACTATATTGTACAACGAAACTGGTAAATTAGATACAGGTGGTAACAATTCAAATAGCGAATCAATTACATGATGGCCGATGCGAACATATAGGCTGCCCGTGTAACCTAGCGTTATCGCGATTCAGCAACATTGTACTACGCGATCTAGCGCGCTCGTTAACCACTACTGTACAAACTCAGCCATACCGCCCACCAAGGACATAGTGACATGTCCTTAATTGTTTGCTAACCGCCCACCATGCAATAAGTCTAGAATGTTATATTGGTGAGGGTTTGTAACACTATATAAACAAATACACACATTAAAAATCTCACAAAGGCCATATATCAAAAATACAAAAATCAAATCTCTTACATTATAAATACAATTCTTACAATCTAATGATCTTGAGACACATACACATACTTAATTTACGCCAGATAACTTTGCTGATTACATAACATACCATACACAATAAATCAGCTGTATTATGTAGTTACTGGGAGGACACACACTTTCGAGATTGGCCTTTTTAGTGACGAATGTTGTGTACGGAGCGTAACTGCGCGAGTGATACCGTCAGGTCCCGGATGTTTGTGTTCTATTCGTCCCAACAGCCATCTACCAGGAGGCAAATCATCCTCTTTAATTAAAACGACATCCCCAATATTAGGTTCCGGGTTTTGGTGTGTCCATTTGTGTCGTTGCAAGAATTGGTTTAAATATTCCTGCGACCAATGTCGCCAAAAATCTTGTGTCATTCTCTGTGTGAGTTGCCAACGCCTGAGAGTGGACACATTACGGTCTTCAAAATTTGTGGCGGGCACTATGACCAGAGGCTCCCCTACCAGAAAATGACCCGGAGTCAAGACTGTAAAGTCTTTTTGGTCTTCAACATAAGACATTGGTCTCGAGTTAAGACAAGCCTCTATTTGGGCCAATACAGTTGTCAACTCCTCGAATGTCAACGTAGAGTTACCAACTACCCGTTTAAGATGACCCTTGGTAGATTTTAATCCTGACTCCCAAAGTCCACCTTGATTTGGGGCCCGTGGTACTATAAAGTGCCATTGAGTACCATTGTTCGCTAAACTTTGTGCAATCTCGGGTACGAAGTTGGACTTTTCCTCGTTGAACAGGTCAGTTAGCTCTCGTGCGGCTCCCACGAAATTAGTGCCATTATCACTGTATAAATGAGCACAGTGTCCACGTCGGGAGACGAACCTCTTGAATGCAGCCAAGAAGCCCTTTGACGTCATATCACTTACGAGCTCTAAGTGAATCGCGCGTGTTGCCATACAGATAAAGAGAGCTATATACCCCTTGTAAGCCTTGCTGCCACGTCCCGGCGACATTCTAACGTTTATGGGACCCGCATAATCCACTCCACTATTTAAAAATACTTTACTGGGAGTAACGCGAGGTGAGGGAAGTTGACCCATCAACTGATTTCTAGTTTTGCTAGAATATCTAATGCATGTGACACACTTTCTGTAACATGCCTTCACTAACAACTTTACCCCAACAATCCAGTACATAGATCTCAGGTACGTGATCATTAGTTGAGGTCCCCCGTGCATTGTTTTTTGATGTGCATCGGCTATCAACAAATCAGTGAAGGAAGACTCTTTGGGTATGAGAAGTGGGTGCTTGCGATCATAACTTAATTGAGACATTTCTAATCTTCCACCAACTCTCACTAGTCCTTCAGAGTCCAAAAACAAATTCAGTGATTTGTACTTTTTTAGTTTGGGATTTAAATTGCCCACTGAAGACTTCAGATCACTGATTTCTTCAAAGAAATGTTCCTCCTGACATCTCTTGACACAAACCATCAACGCTTCTTCGAGTTCCTTAGTTGTAAGTAAGTGACGGTTAGGCCTATCACTCATATGCTTTTTAAAGTTTAACCACCTTCTACAGTAAGCCACTACTCGAATTAGGTTTTGAAGCGATGAGAATCTGTTCATGAAAGAATCGTCAACAAGTCCCGTATGTACTTTTACTTCTTCCAAATTGGTAGTCACACACTTAGGTTTTTTATATGTTATCACTGATTCACGCAAGAAATCAGGACCGTTGCACCAAATTGAAGTGGTGCGCAACTCTGACGGTGAGACACCGCGTGAAGCACAATCGGCGGGATTTTGTTTGGATGAAACGTGTGACCAATACTGGGTATCCAATGTATTCAAAATTTCCGAAACACGATTGGCCACGAACGTCTTCCACCGACTTGGGTGGCTATTAAGCCATGCAAGGACCACTTCTGAGTCAGTCCATGCGTGTAAGTTGGTTTGACCCACCTTTAGAACTCCGGCTACCTCTAACATTAATTTTGCTAAGAGAACAGCTCCACATAGCTCCAATCTGGGTATGGAGACCTGCTTAATCGGTGATACCTTAGTTTTCGATGTGACCAATGCCACATGTATATTACCTAATTCATCGATGACCCTAAGGTATACAACCGCTGCATAAGCAATTTTAGATGCATCAGAGAAGCCGTGTAACTCTATTGTTTTCGCGGTGGAGACTGTGTTGTACCATCGCGGGATTTCAATACTAGCCAATGACGGTAAGTCCTTACGGTAAGTATCCCACTCATTTACTAAATTGCTTGGTACCACATCATCCCAACCTACCCCTGCTAACCAGAGCTTTTGTATCAAGACCTTAGCTACAATTATGCTCGGTGCTAACCAGCCTAATTGATCATAAAGCTTAGAGATATCTGATATGATCTTACGTTTCGTAATAGGTGCAGCTAGGAGAGGCAATGCTACGGAGTACTTGAAGACATCAGCAGAGGAATCCCAGGTAAGCCCAAGTATTTTACTTACACTATCTAATTTAATTTTTAATCCCTCACTTTTATCCCTTTTACTTTCATTAATTTTTTCTATAAGTTCCCTACTATTGCTATTCCATTTATTTAATTTAAAACCCCCCTTCGATAGGACTGTATTTATCTTTTTATACCGCTCATATGCACTATTTATATTTTCAGCTCCAGACATATAATCATCCATGTAAAATTCATTCAAGATGCTTGCTTCTAGTTCCGGGTCATCCTGGCACTCATCATGAGCCACCTGATGAAGAGTACGAACTGCCAGATAGGGTGCAGAAGCTGTTCCGAACGTAATCGTGATCAGCTCGTAATCCTGTATCTCATCCTCGGAACTATCTCTCCAGAGAATGCGCTGCAACACGGAATCTCGTCTGTCAACCAACACCTGCCTGTACATTTTCTCAATGTCCGCTACCAGACATACAGGATTGACTCTCCAACGCATGATTATATGACGGAGCTCAGCCTGCAACGTAGGCCCAACCAATAACATATCGTTAAGCGATATACCATTAGAACCCTTGCAGGACGCATCGTAGACAACCCGTACCTTACTTGTGACCTTATCATTTCTAACTACGCAATGATGGGGCAGATATATAGCAGAAGTGTTGTTACTGTTGGCATTTGTAACCTTCTCCATGTGATTTAAATCAAGATACTCATGAATAACTTTATTATACTCTGAGCGCAATGAGTGGTTTTTACTTAATTTAATCTCTAAACCTTTTAATCTCTTTTCAGCTATACTCCTTGAATCACCAAACTGATTGAGTAAGGTGCCCTCACGGAGTGGTAATCGAACAATGTATCGGCCACTTTCTGTTCGCGTTGTTGTACGTTTATATAACTCTTCACATTTCAACTCATCATCTGTAAGCAAAGGTTTCTGTTCAGACGGTTCCTTCTCTAATTCCCAAAACCTTCTTAATAGGTCATCCGTTTGACAGAACGAATGCATTACAGTTATATGAGATGATATACTGGATGTAGTGTCTACATCTGATACGCCTGACAATATCCACCCGAGAGCAGTTTTCTGCGCTATCAAGGTACCACCCAAAGTTCGTTTAATTCCTGAGTGAATGACCTGACTATAAACCTCCGCTCCCAATAAAATGTCAATTTTATTGGGCCGGTAGTACTCAGGGTCAGCCAAGTCATCTTCCACCAGGTCTACCCATTCTACCTTCGCCACCTTTGTAGCAGGGAGAAGGCCTGTAACGGACTTCAGCACGTAAGCATGAACCGTTATTTCATGGTTATGATTTTTCCTAGATCGCACTTTTACAGTGACAGTGTGTTTTGACACAACACTTCTGTCGCCCCCGACACCCAACACGATGTTTTTTGTCGCAACCTTTTTAAGACCCAAGTACTGGACCATTGATTCGGTAATGAACGAACCTTGCGACCCCTGATCTAGCAGAGCTCTAATAACCCGGTGAGTTCCATCTTTCGACTCAGCTTTTACTAAAGCTGTAGTCAACAAAACTGTTTTATGACCCCTCCCGGTCGAAAGACACGAAACCACTGCCCCGCTAGAATCATTTGCCGATGTTGAAGGTTTCATCATTTGTGATGATTTACCTTCTCCATGAGAAGCACTAATGTTCTCACCAAAAGACCCGGTACCCTCTGTATCATCGTGCAAAAGTTGATTATGACGACGATTACACTTTACACACCGTAACGAATTCTTACACATCCTGGCAGAGTGATTGCCATTGAGACAAACAAAACACAAACCGTTATCCTGAACGAACTTACGTCTGTTTGCGACAGATTCATTAATGAATTCCCTACAATTCCCTATTTTATGACTGGCCGAACAGTAAGCACACGAAGCATGCTTTGAAACTTTCTCCTTGACCGCGTGAAAAGCTTGCATACCTTTTAGTGGCTTTTTGGGCAACTCGGACCTACTTTCTATACCTTCGAGACCCCGAAAGCGACCTGTAAGAAATCTTGAGAATTCTGAAAATGTAGGCAAGTCATCATCAGACTCTTCAGAGACTTTTAATTCCCAAGCTTTCTTCGTGTCCCTGTCTAACTTTTCACTAACTAAATGTATGACGATTATATCCCACGAAGAAACATCTACCCCTAAGTTTTTAATAGACTCGAGGCAATCAGTTGTTGTATGCAATAAAGATTTGATTCCTACAGCAGATTCACTAGATAAAGACTTTTGATTAATTAACCGCTTTAAAATACCCTTGGCCAAAAACTTTTTATTATTGTAAGTACTATCTAGTTTTTGCCACGCAGTTTCATAATTATCACAAGTAATCTTTACATTCCGAAGTAACTGCTCCGCTTCACCTGTAAGCTGTCCCTTCAAATAGTAGAATTTTTGTGAATCGTCTAAGTTTCTATCGTTGTGTACCAATCCTAAAAATAAGTCTCTAAATGTGTGCCACTCCGAGTATTTCCCCGAAAATAAGGGAATTTTAATTTCTGGCAATTTCACCCTATTTTTCACCGGTTTAAACTGACCCGATTCTACTGAAGTATTATTTGAAATAGTTACAAGATTTTTTAACATTTCCTTGAGTTCACTTCTATGCTCTGTATACAATTCTTCAACCAAATCATACATACCAGTTTTATGATAGGCGGAACTCTGAATATCAGCCTTTTTATACTGTTTAAATACGCCAATGTGGTTGTCAGAGAACATAGACCACTGTTTCTCCAGATTGTCCAACCTTGTTTCCAAATATGAAGCCGTAAGACGATCTTTAGGAGATTTCTTAAAGTTACTTTTAGCCTTAAGCATTTTATCTCTGATGTCCTCCTGTAGAAACTCAAAGGACTCCATGTTTGCAAACTAATTCACTTTACAGATAAAACACAAATAAAATTCAAAAAATAAACAATAGTACAACTTGATATTAAATTATTAAGTAAACAAATATACAAAGTGATAATAATTGCCACTTAGCGTATTCACATCAATTTGTGAAGACTAAAATTTCAAGTCTCGAGTTCAAAACTCGAAAATTTTCTAAGTGTTTTGACACTTTAATTATATAAGAAATCGGGCGTGGATTCCCCGTCTCAACAGAGAATTGCCTTAAACTATTACAAGTCCTAAACTAGTGTTAAATCTTATAAGTTAATTAAATCTAAATAATAAGGTTCAAATGTCACTAAATTATTAAAGTCACTGCAAAGTTCACTGAATTTTTTCCAAGTTGAAATCTTCTAAGAAATAAGGTTCAAAATTTACTCACAGTTTAGTCCGGTCACACCTTTAAACTCTTTGATGAAATATCGCCTGTTGTTGGGTAATGACGTCACACGATGTTCCAGTTCTCGCTGTCTCCAATGGATGAGTGCTGTTGCACCCGCCGCCGCTGTTCCCGGGGCTGCCTCTTGACAACTTGATTGTCAAGCCCTGGCCACCCGTACCGCTCCTCTAACGCACAACACCAGCCTGGTGCCCGTTATAGGAGCTGTTCTAGCTAGCGACCCACTAGCTAGTTGCCTAACACAGCAGTGATATCCTATCACCACTAAAGAGCTAACAAAAATGCGCTTTCTCAACCGACTCGGCAGGACCAAAATGAACGGGGTCTTTCGAGTAAAGGCGCTGGTTTTTCAATAAAACTCGAAAGAGCTCAATTTTGACTATATTGTACAACGAAACTGGTAAATTAGATACAGGTGGTAACAATTCAAATAGCGAATCAATTACATGATGGCCGATGCGAACATATAGGCTGCCCGTGTAACCTAGCGTTATCGCGATTCAGCAACATTGTACTACGCGATCTAGCGCGCTCGTTTACCACTACTGTACAAACTCAGCCAACACTGATTACATACAAGAACTAACAGATAAATCGCGCTCTTTATTTTTTTAATTAGCTCAGGTCACCGGGCTGCTCTGCAGCCAACACGTACCAGCCAGTAATTCATACAATTTGCGTTCGATTTCTAGGAATGTTTTAAGTTCCAAATTCAAATCACTTTGCCGCCCTCTAAAAAGCTCTTAACAGAAAGAAGCTATTTTGCGCTCCGTTATAGTGGTACAAAGTGATACTTTTCGAATGAAAGAGATGAATACAATTTTAATACCGAATACAATAATATTTTTCGAATTACAGAAGGGACCAGGAAAGAATTAAATTGAAGTTAGCAAAGGGCCTGCGAGCAAGTAGTGCTTGTCTGCGTGTAGTGTGTGTGTGTATGTGGGCGGGAGTGCGGGTGTGCGGGTGTGCGGTACCTGGTGGTGCGCGTGCTCCGGCAGCACCGACAGCGCGTGGCGCACCAGCAGCAGCAGCCCCTCGCACGCCGACCAGCCCGACGCCGCGCCCGCGCGCACGCGACGCTGCCGACACAACATGTTAGTTCATACTACCGTGGACTAAACATATAACACGACGATATCTGACTTAAACCACTGTAATGATGTCAGGCCCTAGTTAAATGTCGCAATGCACAGTTGCTTAGACCTTCTGCTCTCTTATTATTAGCCCCATGGTCGTGCGTATGTGGATCCAAACTCTTTAAACATCACAATAAAAACCGCTATCTCATACGCTGGGCCATAAGCCACGTGTCTAGTAAAACGTTAGAAAAAAAATTATGAATTTTAATCCAGAACACGATATTTTAAAACAAAAAAAATCGCAACTAATATAGTCAGACCACCGCCTTCGAGCTCACCTGGTGGTAGATCCCGCTGGTGTACATCTCCACGGTGGTGTGGTTGACGTCGTCCACGTCCACCACGATGTACTCGCTGAGCGCCTCCACGTTCGCCTCCTCGCTGGCGGGAGCCTCCGCACCCTCCGCACCCTCACCTCCGCCTTTACCCTCCGTCTCACTTTTGCTAGTCTTACTTTGGGCATCGCTTTCAGTTGTACTTGTATCTTTTTCTTTCTTTTCTTCTGTAAATAAAGTAATCTATTAATAGAACAGCCACATTGTGGTATCATGAGTCTAGAGAAAACTATTCCTACATCGAAATTTTGAAGTATTTGTACAAGAACACCAACAAGTTTGTCTGGGTACCACTAGGTACAGAACGAGATGTAGAAACAACTGATAATTGATGCAGGATGACGTGAAATAATTGACAGCAAACAGTAAGATGAGTGTCATAATATTTGAAATAGTAAAATAACATTTTATCTTATTTTAATGTAAAATTATGTGAATACACAAATGTTCACTTACCTATAGTCGTATCAGAAGTGTCAGAAGTGGAAGACACCGTGTACTTTCTATAAACCAAACAATGTTTTTGATTAGTAAGGAAATTCGCTTCTACCAGCACTGAGTTTATAGACTGAAGATCTATGTCCCAACAGTCACTATTGATAATTGAATAACATCTATCGGTAATAACATTCGGGAACTAAACCCAGTCCATTGTCGAACTAAGATGCTCATCACTTTAACGCGGAATCCACTGATTATTTCTAGGATATGGCAGACGTATACAAGTCCTATTTACAATCTATCAATCAAATCAGCCAATAGCAGTCCACTGATGGACGTAGGCCTACCAAATTACGCCTCAACACACGGTCCTACAACAGCTCCCAGCGACCTTCTTCAGGTCTCCACTCTGGAACTCGTTAGCTTCTATTTACAGGCCTATAATATTTAATTGTATTACCTGCCTTCCTGTATCTGCATGTTGATCATAGACTTCATGTGCTTCGTGGAGTCCGCACTGCCGCTGCTGTCGATCCTCTCATCGTCACGGCTCTGGGTCATCTCCTTGAGTGCATTGAGACTTTCGGTCGCATTCTCGTCAGCACTGGATATACTGGGCCGAGTTTCTGCGCGCTTCTTGACCTTTTTGGAGGGGCGTCGCTTTGTGAAGGTGGTGGTAAAGTCGCTCATTTCTTGCGTTTCCGGCGTCAGGAGGAAGTAGAAGTTCGCTCGGGAGTGGGTCACGAATGTGTCGCTAGCCTGCAGTTGTACAAATAAAAATACAGTTGGTTGCAAGGAATCTCAGGATTGGATAAAATAAAATAGTTAAAGGAGTGGACACGACTGGAAGTTCTCAATTGCAATGTTTGATATAAAGTTGTCAGTAGTAGTGTCATCCTCCCGATCCAAGGACGGTCCCGGTGTTCCCATGCACGTTACTGATAAATAAGCAGTCGACTGGCGGCCACCAGGTCCAGGTGACACACTTGCAGTAGTGAAGGTGCACGACACACGGTACCTGGTGCATGAGAAGCAGGAAGTCGCACAGCATGGCGAGGCGCTGCAGCGAGGGCGGCGCGCCCACCAGCCCGCGCACCACCTCCACCAGCCCGCTGCTGGCCACCGGGTCCAGCGGCCCGCACTTGGAGTTCAGGAACCGCTCCTGCAAGCACGACAAGGTAGGTGTCAACGGTGAGGACGTGTCATGTGTTTAGCGAGGAAGGTACTGTGTGTACCTTGCAGGCCAGCAGCAGGTTGTGCAGCAGGCCGAGCCGCTCCATCTGGTAGTGGTTGAAGGCGCGGCGCGGGTGCTGGTCCCGCAGCAACACCCGAATGCACGACAGCAACAGCGCCCACGCCGACCCGCGCTGAGTCTCGCGGGATCCATTCCCCGTCTCCACTTCCCAAGTCACCACCTGCAAGATAGGTAAAGTAGTGACAATGTTCGGCGCCATTGGCAGACGCCGGTAGCGGGTGGCGGGTCGGGATACCTGTTCTGTGTCGAGGTGTCTCCACGCACGGGTAAGCAGCACCAGCAGCGCGGGCTGCAGCAGCACGGCGTCGGCGCGCGCGCACAGCTGCACGCTGCCCGCGCACGCCGTCAGCAACGGCGCGCTGCACGCCTCGTCCAGCACCACCTGCACACACAAGCGATGCTACTGAGTAAGGAGTGGGTAGGAGCGAACTGTTCCACTACTACGGCTCAGTCAGCGCGCCGTTCACACAGAAGCAGATCCCAGACGTCGTCTATCTATATCCGCAATGTCACGGAACCCAGCATTACACGGCTATTGCAGCGAGACTCGGCGCACCTTGAGCAGGTGGTGGGTCGCGTGGCAGGCGGGCGCGTTGAGCACGGTGAGCAGCATGTCGGGCGCGTCCCCCGCGTACAGCGCGGCGTGCAGGCGGTTGTCCACGCGGCACCACGGCTAGAGCCAGCTGCGCTATATAGTGGGCGCACCTTGAGCAGGTGGTGGGTCGCGTGGCAGGCGGGCGCGTTGAGCACGGTGAGCAGCATGTCGGGCGCGTCCCCCGCGTACAGCGCGGCGTGCAGGCGGTTGTCCACGCGGCACCACGGCTAGAGCCAGCTGCGCTATATAGTGGGCGCACCTTGAGCAGGTGGTGGGTCGCGTGGCAGGCGGGCGCGTTGAGCACGGTGAGCAGCATGTCGGGCGCGTCCCCCGCGTACAGCGCGGCGTGCAGGCGGTTGTCCACGCGGCACCACGGCTAGAGCCAGCTGCGCTATATAGTGGGCGCACCTTGAGCAGGTGGTGGGTCGCGTGGCAGGCGGGCGCGTTGAGCACGGTGAGCAGCATGTCGGGCGCGTCCCCCGCGTACAGCGCGGCGTGCAGGCGGTTGTCCACGCGGCACCACGGCTAGAGCCAGCTGCGCTATATAGTGGGCGCACCTTGAGCAGGTGGTGGGTCGCGTGGCAGGCGGGCGCGTTGAGCACGGTGAGCAGCATGTCGGGCGCGTCCCCCGCGTACAGCGCGGCGTGCAGGCGGTTGTCCACGCGGCACCACGGCTAGAGCCAGCTGCGCTATATAGTGGGCGCACCTTGAGCAGGTGGTGGGTCGCGTGGCAGGCGGGCGCGTTGAGCACGGTGAGCAGCATGTCGGGCGCGTCCCCCGCGTACAGCGCGGCGTGCAGGCGGTTGTCCACGCGGCACCACGGCTAGAGCCAGCTGCGCTATATAGTGGGCGCACCTTGAGCAGGTGGTGGGTCGCGTGGCAGGCGGGCGCGTTGAGCACGGTGAGCAGCATGTCGGGCGCGTCCCCCGCGTACAGCGCGGCGTGCAGGCGGTTGTCCACGCGGCACCACGGCTAGAGCCAGCTGCGCTATATAGTGGGCGCACCTTGAGCAGGTGGTGGGTCGCGTGGCAGGCGGGCGCGTTGAGCACGGTGAGCAGCATGTCGGGCGCGTCCCCCGCGTACAGCGCGGCGTGCAGGCGGTTGTCCACGCGGCACCACGGCTAGAGCCAGCTGCGCTATATAGTGGGCGCACCTTGAGCAGGTGGTGGGTCGCGTGGCAGGCGGGCGCGTTGAGCACGGTGAGCAGCATGTCGGGCGCGTCCCCCGCGTACAGCGCGGCGTGCAGGCGGTTGTCCACGCGGCACCACGGCTAGAGCCAGCTGCGCTATATAGTGGGCGCACCTTGAGCAGGTGGTGGGTCGCGTGGCAGGCGGGCGCGTTGAGCACGGTGAGCAGCATGTCGGGCGCGTCCCCCGCGTACAGCGCGGCGTGCAGGCGGTTGTCCACGCGGCACCACGGCTAGAGCCAGCTGCGCTATATAGTGGGCGCACCTTGAGCAGGTGGTGGGTCGCGTGGCAGGCGGGCGCGTTGAGCACGGTGAGCAGCATGTCGGGCGCGTCCCCCGCGTACAGCGCGGCGTGCAGGCGGTTGTCCACGCGGCACGCGCGCAGCACCACGCCCAGCGCCTGCGCCTGCTCCTCGGGGCTGCCCTCCAGCTCCACCACCTGTGCACACACACACACACACACTACGTTACAACCGAGAGTACTGGACGGCCGACCTGTACAGTGTACAGTACAACCAGATAAGTTTCGACTAGTTTTTAGAAAAGGAAAACATTCTTATTGCATGGAGATAAAATCGAAATCACAAACAACGCGATCGGTTCCGACATGTGTTATAGCAGTTCTAGAAACAACAAAAACGTCAAAATCTACTACATTGACATAAAAAA